>JAMLFT010004562.1:0-19266 GCA_026544285.1 Pachyrhizus erosus | reverse complement strand
ATAAATAAATAAATAAATAAATATTATTTTAATATTATAAAGCATTTATGATTAATAGTGTTTACATAAATTATAATACTTTACTTTCTTTATTTGGAAATTTTAATGATATAATTTTGACTAAAAACATGTTTTTAAAAATAACTATCAAACGTACAAATAATAAATTAACAATGCATTTTTTTAAAAATTAATATGTTCAATTCATACTTTTTTTTTTCTTTACCAAACTTGTATTCATTGAAATCATATCTTATTATTATTAAAGTGATATTTTTCTATGATTTCAAAATTCAATATAGTTATATAAATTATAATAACTACTTTAAAAATTATACTAATGATAATTTATAATTAGATGACAATATAAAATTATTTTTTATATTAAATAATTTTTTTTTTATATTTTTAATCTTTCTTCTAATTAAGGTTATAAGTTGTTAAAACATTTAAGTCATATCACATAATTATAAATTTTTATAATTAATGAGATTGAAATTAAACTTTTTTTTTTACAAAAAATATATTTTCCTTGTTAAAAATATTCTTTTAAAATTTTCAAAAGTCAATAACTCAGTTAAATGTTAAATGTCATAGAATTAACCTTTTTTTAGATAATTAAATGCATCATAATAAATAGTTTAATGATATAAAAACTGTAAATTTAACAAAGATATTTCAATCGAAATTGTTTCTTTGTTAGAATTATAATCACTAAAATTATATTACATTATTGTTTAAATGATATTTTATAATTTTAAATTTTAATAATTATATGTGATGTTAAAAAGTTAAGATTGAAATGTGTAGTTTTTGAGACACTGAACAATCTTTATTATACAAGTTAGTTTTGTAAGATTGAGTTAAGTTCTAAACTCAAATTTTTAAAAGTTATTAGAGGTTATTCTAAATTCATTATTAGGTCATTTGTATTGTCATTATCCAAGTCCATAGCCTTAGGCTAGTGTGTCAGAAAGTTGCCTTGATTGAGTCACCCCTAGCCTACCTTAATAACAACCTAATAAAATTGGTTGTTAATGTCACGAAAAGGGCTACTTGTAAAAAGGTTGATAAAAAAAAATTAAGTGAAGTGTTAACACATCAACTAGAGGTAAGAACTAAGTAATGTTTAAGATCTTTTTAAAGAATAACAACTATTACATAAATATTTTTTTACTACACAAGTCGTGTAAAAGTTAATACAATAGAAGATAAAGAAATATGTCAAATAATGTTTGCAATGAATATAGTTAATGCGCTTTTATTTTTTTTATTTAGTTTTTTATTAAAGTCTTGTATATATAATATATTAAAATACATACATTATACATTAAAACTATGTAAAAAATGTGAACGTTTTGATTTGCATTAAACACATGAAATAGTTGGTTGTTTGTTTTTAATAATTTTTTTCTATTATGTGAACAACTTTGTAGTGATTTGTTGTACTTTGTGTCAATGTCTTTTTCTTATTTTGTGTGAACAGGGTACTACAAAAGTACAAATTTTTTTTTGTCTTATTATTATTTTAATGTATTGATGTAAGGTTGATAAATGTGGTGCTCACATTTGATGTCTTAATTTAAGGGTTCCAAATGGTGTTGAGATAAAGACTAATCCCTTGTATTTTCATGGTGAGCTAGTTTGCTTTAACGATATAATGGTTGGTCAAATATAGTGCATGGTGGTCATGGACCCAATTAATTAAGAGATAGTGTTAAGTTCAGGTCGATAGTGATGGTTCACCTTAACACATTGTGATATGTGTTAAGTTCTAGTCCGTGGGTGAAGTTTGTGTAATAGGTCATCAGTTGTGGTGCTTGTGTGGATACTAGTTTAATCATTATCTATTTGATCTATAACAAGTGATTAGATCATGGTGAGTAATGACCAATAATTTGTGTGATTAAAGGTGGATTAATGAAGGTGGATCATAAAAGGCCATCACCATTGATTGTAGTGATTAATCAAGATGATGGATGATTGTGCTAGTATTGTTTGTAAGTATGTTCATGCCTGAATGAATATAGATAAATATGAGAGTATGCAGGAGTGTTATTTCAAGTGTTGTGTATGTTGACATGAGTGAAAGTGTGGCTTTAAGTGTTATGTGAATGGATAACCAAAATATAATGATAGAAAGAGAGAAAAAGAATGTGTATGTGGAAATAATATATGGTGATTTTAGTGTGTCTAAATGAAAAATAATGCCTATTATGCCAAAAAAATGTGATGGAAAAACAAAATATTGCATGAATGGTGGATTACTTTAGATTTAATAATGTGTGATATGATTTTTCATGTAGGAGATCAACAAAAAATTATGATTAATTTAAAATTGAAACAATCTAGTCAAATTTTGACAAACCTTTATTTAAATATTGGTTGTGGGTTTAGAACCTGACGATTCATTATAAAAAAACTAATTAATTAAAAGTTTTTATCTTTCTCTTTTTTGTGTAATTTTCCATCATTTTAATCAAATGGTTATTAGAATTAACCAATATAATGCATAGTACTATGTTATTTTAGTTAGTTGAGAGAATTATTTAAACTAATGAACTTAATTTTTTTTAGAGAAAATATATCAAATTTGATGAGCTACCAAATCTAA
Organism: Pachyrhizus erosus; assembly: GCA_026544285.1. Classification (NCBI taxonomy): domain Eukaryota; kingdom Viridiplantae; phylum Streptophyta; class Magnoliopsida; order Fabales; family Fabaceae; genus Pachyrhizus; species Pachyrhizus erosus. The sequence continues at coordinate 16,652 of JAMLFT010004562.1, read as the reverse complement.
CTAAACCCTTAAAATTAAGTTATTTTTTATTTGGATTAGGTTAAAAAATTATTTAAATTAATCTAACTAAAATGATTAATTCATACTTTCTCTTTTAAAATCAAACTAATTTTTGCTAAAGTACCATTTATAATTTTTTTGATTTGTAAACAAAAAATGGAAAAAGAGGAAATATATGCTTTGTTTGACAATAAGGAGAGAAACAAGGTAAATTAAAATAAGAAAGAGATAAATAGACAAAAAAAAAGGTAAAATTTTGGGTTGTTTGATTTGAGAGAATTACGAGTGAAATTGAAAAAAAATGATATTAAAAGTTTGTTTGGTTTAGGCTGAAATGACAAGTGAGAAATGAAATTATAAATAAAAGTCTTATTTTACTCTTATATTACCTTTAACATCTTTTGTATAAAAAATCCAAAAATTGCTCACACTTTAAGATGAAAAATTGATGTCATTGTTAGGAAAATCAATTATGTAACTAAACAATGGGTGTAGGAAAAAAATAATAAAATCAATTATCAGTTACATTATAATTAATTATAAGGAAATCAAAGCAATTGGGAGTGAATTTGAAGCAATTTGGAGAAGCACAATAATGTCATCATGAAGCAAATTGGAGAAACATGGTGCAATGCAACATGAAGGATTTGGTGAGCAAACAAGTAATAAGAGAAAATAATAAAATTTTAATACCTATGCTAAGAGACATTTTCTTATTATTTCTCACCATTTCAGTGTGAAGATTTTTTAATGTTGAACCAATCACTTTTGTATTTATTTCCTCACTAATTCATCTAAACCAAACAACTTTAATTTTTAACTTTCTCTTTTATTTTCACTTTTTATTCTCAATTTCTCACCATTTCACTTTTGCAAACAAAATGACAAGAAAGAAAATAAAATGAAATTTAAAAAATAAGAAATTTTGTAGTTATTTGTTATAAGACAAAAAAAGTATTTTTTTTCTTATTTAATTGGATAAATAATGAAAGAAAAAACGTATGTTTATAAAATAACTTAGATATCCTAAAAGAAAAAAATATTGACAACTTAAATGCTCCTAAAGTTACATTGACAAATAAAATAATATTTTTTTATGCTCTTGAAGTTACATATCGAATAAGTGCTTAAGATGACAATTAAATATGAATAAAATACTACTTAACCTATTTTGTAAAATTGACAAACCATGAAATAAATAGAAACAATCTTCAGTAAATCTTTCTAGTAAATTAGTTGATACACATTCATTGAGGGTTGTACATAAAGAACTATATTAATACAAAATGGAAAAAAAAAACCTCAATCAAATTCGTGATAAGTCATCATGGGACTTGCCTTACTCTTATCTCATCACACTACATGCACATAAATCACATTATCTCTTTGTTGTAGCAAACATTGAATTATGGGTATTTAACTTAGAGATTATATTTCCTATTCACTATAACGAATGAAAACTATATAAACTATGTGTACTTAACTCATAGGTTTCTATCATAAAATTCAGGATGATAAATAAAATTTCACAATCAAAACAAATTATTAAATTTACTAAGGATCATGAAAAATCAATTTCACATGCAATAAAAATAACTTTTACATTAATCTTTATATTGATCCTTATTATTAAGTGTTTCTTGAAATCATAGTAAAAAGAAATCTATTTAAAAATTTAACTACTCATCAAAAAATAAAATTAAAAGTGTCACTAGGTAAATTAGTCAATCACAACTATAGAGAACCAATTCAACTTTTTGAATGTTGCTAGGAAAAATAACCACAATATTTCCAAATGAATATAAGCACTAAGAATAAGAAATAAAAAGGTTAAACAAAATCTCCAATTTATAAGGCTTAAGGTTTTGATGAAATTGTAAAAATTATAATATTTAAAGTCCAATACCTTACACAAAAATCCATTACTAATCTATGTCATAAGATATCCTTTAAATTAATTAGTTATATGTTTACTTCAAAAAGTTTCAAATAAATATTTTTAAAGGATGTGCATTGTTTTCCTAAATTAAAATTACCTTATTTATGCTTATGTACCACATAAGCATAAGGAGTTTGGTAGGTTTTGAAAGAATGGGAAGAGTAAAGGAAAGAAAATGATGAAGAGAGGGTGTAGAATAAAGATTATAGATATAAGAAAAGAGAATGAGATTTATTCTATATTTATAAAAGTAAAGTGAGATGGAAGGATTAAAATGTTTTAAAAGAATTAGGAGAGAGATTTTTTTTTTTATTATTATTCTATTATTAAAATGAGATGTTTTAATGATAACAATGAGAAAAAAATTTATTAAACATAAGTAAAATATGTTTTTTATTTAAAATTAAAAATAAATGTTAAAAATAATTAATATTTTGAAATTAAATAAAAAATTATTTTAATTTTACTTTTATTAAATATATTTTATTTTAAAAATTATATTTGAAAATAAAAATAAAAACCTTACCGGCCCTAAATTATTGAAAAGAAGGGTTTTAAAATGATTGTTAGACAAAAAAAACAGGGCATTTTGGTTTAAAAAAGAAGGGTGAGAACCCATTATTTTGCCTTGCCACACGTGTGGTCCGTAAATATTTTGCTGCGAGACACGTTCGACCTGATGTCGCTAAGCTGGGGAAAAAACCATAGTGATAAGAAAGATATTTCCGAAGCACCCGAGTAAAGTGACTATCTCTTTCCCGCTTCCAACTTCAGTTAGAGAAAGAGCAGCAGCAGCTCCTTCTAAACCCCCCCAACGCCTCTCAACATTATTAGGGTTTTCAGCTACTAACCCTGCGCTCTCTTCTTCTCTCAGCTTTTTCTTAACAGAATGGCCACTTGTACTTCTCTTTCTCTCTGTCCTCACACCTTCTGTTGCCGCCACCGCCCTTACCCCACGCGCCGTTCCCTTACGTGCTCTCTCTCCTCTTCTTCCCTCCCAGGTTTCGCCATTTCTTTTTCTTTTTTAACAAACTTGGATTAAATGGATGCGGTTCTGTTGAGTAATTTTTCAATTAAGTTTTACTGTTTGGAGCGCGATATGATATTTCATATTTGTAATTTAATTTATGCTCCTCGAATAGTTTTTAACCACCAAAGACTAATATTAGCACTTTTGGAAGGCGTTTTGTTCTGGTTAGGAATTCGGTTTTGAGTCTTTGGGTTGAGTGAGTCCATGCGCCTTGCACAAAGAACGAATTCTACTGCAGGCATCACTCTGTGAAGATGTAGCTTCAATTATTTTGGTTTCTCTCTTCTTTCTTTTTTTACCTGTGATTTTATTCTTATGTGTGGTTATTTATTCTTGGATTAAATATGTTTATAGTCCTTATAAATTTTATGAAAATGTTTGGTTTTAGTTTCTCTATTTTTTAATAGTTGATTTTTGTTTTCTCATTTTATAAAATATGTCAAAAATAATCCAACTTAAAAGTAAATAATGAATCAATCCACCATCGACACATTAGAATAAAGGAAAAGAATGTCAATTTGATATAATTAAGGTCAAAGTGACCAAAATCATTAACAAAATCTATAACCGTGACACTTTTGACACATTTTATTAAATAAACCAAAAATCAACAACTGAAAATATAGAGACTAGAAACGAATATTTCTATATTTATAGAGACTAAAAACATGTTTAACCCATTATTCTTTGGAGTAGCTTTGTTTATGCTGCTTGTTTTGTGTAGATACGGATGGACCTAAAGTACTGCGTAAAAGATCAAGAAGAATAGAAGGTCCTAGAAAAAGCATGGAAGACTCTGTTCAACGCAAGATGGAAGAATTTTATGAAGGACGAGATGGACCGCCCCTCAGAGTTCTTCCCATTGGTGGGTTGGGTGAAATTGGGATGAATTGCATGCTTGTTGGCAACTACGATCGCTATATCCTCATTGACGCTGGAGTCATGTTCCCAGAGTATGTTTTACAACTCCAGTCTCATCCTTTTCTCTGCGTGTTTGTCAGACACTCAGAGAAGAGGATACTTTGCCCACAAAAAAAGTTTGAACTGTTGCACGGCATTTTCTTACAAAAGACTTTAAAATGTAAATAGCAACTAAAGTTGGCATTGCATCCTACAGTTGAGAACAGATAACCTTTTCTATATGAACTCATTTAAAGTTTTAGATATCTCTTTAAAGTCATAATCAAGTTGCTACTGCACAATTGTTGTTTGCTCTGATTTTGATTTCTTTATAGGTAAACTGACCTTGATTTATGCATGGATTGCATATTTCAGCTATGATGAGCTTGGGGTCCAAAAGATCATACCTGATACAACATTTATAAGAAAATGGAGACACAAAATTGAAGCAGTTATTATAACACATGGTCATGAAGACCATATTGGTGCATTGCCTTGGGTAATGCTTTCTTTCCCCAGGAACTGCTGGCTTTTTGTCAACTAGTTCTCTTTGATGGATTCCAATATATCTGTTTGCTTATTTGTAATGAGATATAATGCCCTGTGTTTGATGCATTCTGCCATAACAAACTGAGACTGAAATTAAAGAAGCGCCCTCTGTTTCAAGAATGAGTCAATAATATCTGGTGCCTTTGCTGCTATGACAGTTAAAAAGTAATGCAATGTGCTTCAAGAAAGACATATCACTGTTGGTGGCTTTCAGTTTGTAGCAGGTTTAAGGACTAGCTAGGCTCATGGATATGTATACTGACTATTCATAGTGTATTCTTTTACTGGCTTTGACATATATCTAATGTAAAGTTGAGTGTACTTTCTTTTGCTATGCGTGGCTGTATTCCTTGCTTGTAAGACTGACAGAAATTTAAAACAGTCATTTGTACAAATCTTTTGTGGAATAGGATTGTTTCAGTTCTCCGTGTTTTATTTCTTCTAGAATCTAATGAGTTATTTTTTTAATATATAAGTATTTTGATTTTACTGTACATTTTCCAGTACTCTATTTTTTCTCTAACATTTAATCTAATTCATTATTTTATTTCTCTTACATGAGTTACATCTGTTGTTGATATAACTTTGACTTGGTCCATCAGGTCATCCCAGCATTAGATTCTCATACACCAATTTTTGCATCGTCCTTTACAATGGAGGTAAGAATGTTCTTTTCTAGTCTTATTACTTTGTTGGTAACATGCTGCTTTTCATTTGTTTTGTCATATGAATCAACAATAGTGTTCCATAAGAAGTGATAGGAGGATGTTAGTGTTAACATATTTTGAACTTGACTTTGACTCACTAATTCTTGAACTCTTAATTTTGTGTCACTGTATTATATTTATTAACAAAATTGTGGCAGTTTAGTTGTCAAAGTTCGATTGTTCTTTGCATTGCTTATTTTGTTCATTGCAGTTCAGCGGTGAAACTTTTTTCTTCTTAACAGCTTATAAGGAAACGTTTAAAGGATCATGGTATTTTTGTTCCATCCCGACTCAAAGTTTTTAGAACGAGAAAGAAGTTTATGGCTGGGCCATTTGAGATAGAACCTATTACAGTGACTCATTCTATTCCGGATTGTTGTGGACTAGTGCTCCGCTGTTCTGACGGTACCATTCTTCACACTGGGGATTGGAAGGTTAGTATTGTACTTCATTTTTCTATGCATTGGCCCTTTTTATGCCTTGAATCTTCTGTTGCTGAGCAAGTTGATTTAACAGATTGATGAAACACCATTAGATGGCAGAGTTTTTGACCGTGAAGCTCTGGAGGATCTCTCTAAAGAAGGAGTCACATTGGTGAGTCACCTGTATCTTTGAATTTTTATGATGTTTCTCTGTGGTACATAAATAGTTCCTTTCATAGTGAATGTGGCTCTCATGATCAGTCTTAGGCTGATAGATGTGCTCAAAAGGGTAACATCTTTCTGCATTTTTGAAGTTTCAAGTTGTAGTCTTTTTGGTTACTTGCTTAGACAATTTTTTGATTTTTTCAAGAATACCAGTTGAGCTACACCAACCAGTAGTTAAATTTTTTTATTAAATTCAACTTTGTTTTGAAATCGCTTTTATTTGAATTTGGGCTTGACCTGACCTGCCAAGGATTTTTCATGGAGATATTGTGGTGGAACAGTGGAAGTGGAGGGGTTGGGGCAATAGGGAGTCACTGCATTCAAATAACTGTATTGTAATTAGGTTTTCATTGTTGAGTGGATGCTTCTAATTTTTTTTTATCAGAGTGAGTTTTTCTTTATTTTTGCCAATGGATGTAGATCTGCAATTGTAGGTTGAATGTGCATGCTAAACTGCATCAGTTTCTTCTTATTTTTCTGCTCGATGACTGGTTATGACACCAATATATGTAGCCTTTCCTCTTTTCTTGAATATTGACAAAGATTGAAGCAAACAGAGCTTTGGGTGTTTCTTTTCAGATGATGAGTGATTCAACAAATATACTCTCACCTGGAAGGACAATCAGTGAATCCGTTGTGGCAGATGCATTATTGAGGAATATTTCAGCTGCTAAAGGACGGGTTATAACAACCCAGTTTGCATCAAATATACATCGTCTTGGAAGTGTGAAAGCTGCTGCTGATTTAACTGGTAGAAAGTTGGTATGTTTATCATTCTCCCAAGCTCATATAATTGATAAACAAATGTCAGCACTATAATTTCATGACTTTTCTATCAGGTATTTGTTGGCATGTCGTTAAGAACATATTTAGATGCAGCTTGGAAGGATGGAAAGGCTCCAATTGATCCATCTACTCTGGTAATAAACATTCACAGACTTTCTCTGCCATTCTGCCTAATTCATTGTATTTGATAATTGGACTTGTTTTCTATACCTTACTTTTTTGTAAAGTAATAAGATAAGACTTAAGAGATTGGCAGATGGAAACTGGAGGTTGGAGAAGTCTAGTGCTGATCAGCTGGTATTGTATTATTGATTAGGTTGTTAGAGGAAATTCATTGGAATTTGCAAGTAGGCGAATAACCTGTTATGAATTTTGCTTTGTTTGTATGAATTTTTGTAAGTTTTTTTTTCCCAGTGTTTTTTGTCATCTCTTGGACCTAGTTGGCCTTCCTTTGTACTACTGCACCTGCAGTTAGTTTTATATTCTCTGCAACCTAGTTGTATCTTGCTCATCAACCTGAACTTTTAGGTTAAGTGGTTCTTTGACACATTCCTATCTTAACATATAGTTTGAGATAATATTGGCAAAATGTTAGCCAATATTTATTATTCTAAATGTGCAGTTGTATCTGATTTGTTTTTACATTTATTTTATTAGTTATTTGTTGGATTTTTATTTTATATTTGTTTCTACCTTTGGTCATTATTAGTATTTGTGTTTATAAATTTTAATTACACTTGTATATCCTTGTTTTTGAGAGAGCTTTTACCTGCTCTTAATTATGTCTAATTTTACAAAGGTGAAAGCAGAGGATATTGATGCTTATGCACCAAAGGATTTGCTTATTGTTACAACAGGCTCTCAAGTAAGTACTTTTAAGGTCCTTTAAAAACTGTCTAGTTCCATTAACGTGCTCAAGTTTATGGCATTTGACCAAATGTGTGCTGTTGTGTCAGGCAGAACCACGTGCTGCCTTAAATCTTGCATCTTATGGAAGTAGTCATTCTTTCAAGCTGACAAAGGAAGATATTGTTTTGTATTCAGCTAAGGTATGATAACTGCATTAGGTATTTGCCATTTCATTTATCTAAAGCATGTGTGACTAGTATAACTGAAGACTTGTTTAGGAACACTTAAAATTCTGGGAAATAATTGTATTCTTTTTAAAGCTATCTCAGGAAGCTGGCAAAAAAAATTATTATTTCCTTAAAATATGCTAATCTAAACATGCACAAAACACAATACACTGCATGAACCTTTTGCTAACGAACCAATACCAGTATATGAACTTACTATTTACTGTTTTTACTTTCAAATTTCAATCCATTCTATTAACAACTGATTTTTCTGATTTTTCAACGTGACCTTTTGCTTGTGTTAGTTTATGATTTTTTTTGTGTGCAGAAAAAAGATATTTCTGAAAATTTCTATCTAAAAATAATGTGTTGTAAATCTGTCCATTGCCTTTTATATCACTGTTAGGTTATCCCTGGTAATGAGTCTCGTGTTATGGAAATGCTAAACCGCATATCAGAGATTGGATCAACTATAATTATGGGGAAGAATGAATGTTTGCACACATCTGGTCATGGGTATCGTGGAGAATTGGTAAGCTTTTAATGGCATATCGATGATTTTTTTTCTTTTTCATGTTCTCATTATGCAAAGTTGGTGGACATATCTTGGATTTGAAGAATTTGAAGAATATCTTGAATTTTTAAAGTTGGACATAGTTGCATTTCAAAGTTTTCAATCTTTTGTGCCTTTTTTACCTGGGTATTATATATTTAGATAACAAAATGTCGCATGGAAAATCAAGCCTTGTCAAATTAGTTACTTTGTCACGATGCATTTTCAGTTCACTATATATAAGATTTGTCTTTTGATATGTAATATGTATCCCCGTGTATGGTTTTTGTCTTTGATATGGAATATTATTGAAGACAGAATATATTTCTGCAGGAGGAAGTACTTAGAATTGTGAAGCCACAGCATTTTCTACCCATACATGGAGAACTCTTGTTCTTGAAGGAGCATGAATTACTTGGTAAATCAACTGGCATTCGGCACACAACTGTGAGTGATTGCCTCTTTGTTCAGTGTTCTTATGTGATATATAAGATTTAGAATTAGATAAACATGGCATATGAATTGTTTCATAAAATGTTGAAGCAACTGATGAGATTTATGCACCAGGTTATTAAGAATGGAGAGATGCTTGGTGTTTCTCATTTGAGAAATAGAAGAGTCCTTTCTAATGGTTTCATTTCACTTGGAAAAGAGAATTTGCAGGTTGGTGGCTCCCAAAGTATTCTGGTGGTCTCTTTTTTAGAAATTTGTAATTCTGATATTCCCTCCTGCTTTTTCATGCAGTTGATGTATAGTGATGGCGAGAAAGCATTTGGTACATCAAGTGAACTCTTTATTGATGAAAGATTGAGAATTGCATTAGATGGCATCATAGTTGTTAGGTAATGTTTGAGGTCCTAAATTAAGTCTAAGCCAAGTATAATTTGTTTAATGACATACTAATATTCTCTTTACAGCATGGAAATATTTCGCCCTCAAAATTTAGACAGTCCGGTTGAGAACATCTTAAAAGGTAAAATAAGAATTACCACCAGATGCTTGTGGCTTGACAAGGGGAAGCTGTTGGATGCACTCCATAAAGCTGCTCATGCTGCTCTTGCAAGCTGCCCTGTAAGCTGTCCACTGGCTCATATGGAAAGAATTGTGTCTGAAATATTGAGAAAAATGGTGAGGAAGTACAGTGGCAAACGGCCTGAAGTTATTGCCATTGCCATAGAAAATCCTGCAGCAGTTCTTGCTAATGAGATAAGCACAAGGTTGTCTGGAAAATTGCACGTGGACGGGATATCAACATTGAGAAAAGTGGTGGATGGACATGGGAAAGAAGATCAGAAAACCAAAATTCAAATAAGAGGTAACATCAATTTACATTTGAAGAATACATCTAGAATCGTGGAGGTCTGGTCGGTATGCCTTTTGTTTGTTTATGTGCAATTGTGCTTATATAAAGGTGAATTGGTCATGTTAGTTGTATGTTTGTATGCATTTTTTAATCAGTTTTCTATATGAACTGGATCAGATTCAGAACTGAGGTAAAGAATGAGGTAATTGTTGATAGATTAAACAATCTCTGAAGAATATGCATTAGGATACTAAAACAGAGATTGCGAAACAGGATAGAACAATAGGAATGCAGATTCTCCTTCTTCTGGTATTCGAGGGACCAGGGCTCTCCTCCTACTGCAGGTATTCATGGGACCTGGCCTCTCCCTAATCTCAAAGCTGATCACTATTGATTCCCTCCTATTATTTATAACCTGTCATCTACTAGTATTTCCCTCTCCAACTGACCGAGAATGTGATAGATACCCATTAGTTAGTTATTTCAATAGTTATGATAGTTGGCTGGAGAAATGAGGCATGTTTGCCTATAAATAAGAGGGGAAGTGGAGAGAGAGGTCTCCACTCAAATTTTGAGAGAATTGGGGCCTTTGGGCATTGGGAGGTGTAGACCCTCAAAGTTCTGCAAATTAGGGGCTTTTGGGATTGAGAGGCAGAACAGAGACGCCACGGAGCCTAAGACTGCTATGATACCAACTTGAAAAAGTTTGGAGATTATTATGAGAATGAATTTTGTGAATAACTCGAGCTACTGAGCTGATCTAGTAATTACAATTGTGTTTACAAGGAGATTAATGATGATTCTAGTTCGCAAGTACATGCATTGTAGGTACAAGAATAGCTATGTACATGAATCTGAATATTAATTGCAAGAAATTCCTATAGGCATTTAACTACTAATTCCAGCAATGTCAAAATGCATTGAACCTCCATGGTTTTTGCTGTATCAGTATGTGTCTCCATTTTCTTTTTTACTATATTTGGTCTAAATGTTGGTGAATTTTATTTGATCCAATATATTTCTTCTGTTATATTTTTTTAATTTCCTATATCTTTTTTCTCACCCTAGTTCTATTACTTGATGCAGATCGTACTAATGTAGGTGGTCTACTACCTACTGAAGATATCACTATCTCAAGTGGAGCTGCGGATGATACGGAGGATTCAGATGACGTTTTTAAACCCTTTGTTGAATCCTTTCCAGTTGAGAAGTCAATTAAAGTTAACAATGGTTATGTTCCACGAAAGGAGAAGTCATCCCCATTAAAAGATGATGGTTCTGAAGACACTGAAGAATGTAATTCTGTGAATACATCAAATTCTGAACCTAAATCTTCAAAATCAGCAAAGAGAAATAAATGGAAACATGATGAAGTTAAGAAGCTGATTGGTATGCGTGGGGAACTGAATGACAGATTTCAAGTTGTAAAGGGAAGGATGGCCCTTTGGGGAGAAATATCTCAGAATTTGTTGGCTAATGGGATCAGCAGAAGTCCTGGGCAGTGTAAATCTCTGTGGACATCTTTGTTACAGAAATATGAGGTTTGTTTCTTCATCTGAGTGACTTGATGTTAATCTTATAAAGCGAATTCAATCCCTAGAAATAATCATCCATAGTTCTTGGTTGTTTATGTTTAAGGAAGCCTATCGGATGGTGTGGAAAGGGGAACAAAATTCTTCTTCTGATTGTTGCTAGCATTTTTAACTTGTATAAAACTTTGTTTGAATCTTCATAATACTCATCCCTGTATGTCCTGATAACCTATTCTGAAAAATCAACAGAATTTTGCACCTGTCTGCTTTTGCATGTTAATGTGAGTACAACATTAATTTATAATTTGTTTTTTATTCTGATATCAAATATTTAATGCATGAATTGTCTCAACATTTTTATCTTGCTGGCAACTTTGTTCTATCCACTTTCTTCTTTCTTGAATTCTCATAGACTCGTGCTATCCCAAAGAATCTTTACAACAAAGAATGAGGACTAATGCACACAACGTCCGATTACCTTAAATAGAAAGGGTTGTGTTGTGTATAATAGACAGCTATATGTAATGAATGAAAAATTCTAGTAATAAATAGACAGCTACGTTTTCAACAATCACTTCTTTATTTATTTATTTTTAAAGCAGGAGGTGAAGAATGAGAAGAATAGCAAGAAAAAATGGCCGTATCTGCAGGACATGGAAAGGATTCTGTCTGATAAAGAGGCACTAGCAACAAAATGATTATAAAGGTGATGGACAAGACAAGAAAAATATGCAAGAGTTTTGTGCATTGTGATTGGTAATATGTCTGAGCATGATGGTCGCTGGGAAGGTAATCCATCAGTGGCATACTTGTTGCATCTTGAACTCGTTCGATGAATATCCATAGTTTCTTGAGGAGATGAACATCATTAAGGGAGCTGTTATTTTACATTAACACAAGTTAACGAGGGAGACTATGCTGGTTCAGGGGATGATTTATCCCCTTCCTCAAATGGCAACCACCCACCAAATGACAGCACTTTAGGGTCATTTTGATGGTATTGAAAAATTATTCTAAGGATTATGAAGGGTTAATATAATGTAACGAGACCAAAATACATTTTTTTCTGTTATTTATCATAATTAATTTCATTATTTTTGTTAGGGGCATGTGTTGATATGAACAACCATGTATTTTTGCATCTTGGCCACATACGACGAGAAAATATCTTTGTTTTATTTTCTCTATTTTTTCCATTATCATACTTTTGAGAAAATAAATGTCAATTTTTATCAAGTGTGTAAGTTTTTATTTTATTTATTTTTTCAAAAGCTTATTAAATGAAAGAAAAAGGAAATAGAGAGATCCATTCCCGCATTCGACGGTGATTGCTTCCATTCTATTTTTTTTTTTCGAAGATATATTTCTTCCGTTCTTAAACTTAGTTGATTTAATTGTTTTTTTACAAAATTTTAATTGTTTTTAGAATTTTAAGATGTAATTCTACATTATTTTCTAAATTTAATTATAAACTTGATATAGTGAAGTAATTAGGAGGGTGAATTAATTTAAAAAAAAAACATGAATTAATAATTTTGATTTAATTTTTTTCAAAAGTTTAATTGTTTTAGAATTTTAAGATGTAATTCTACATTATTTTCTAATTTTCTAATTATACATTTAATATAGTGAAGTAATTAAGAGGGTGAATTAATTTTTAGAAAATGATAAATTGATATTACTTGGTGACATTTGTCTTGAAAAGAAACATTATCCCAAGTAGGGATGATAATGGGTGCCAGTGTGCAGGGTAGAAATTATTTGGTATCGGTCTATTAATCCGTCGGTATTCGTGTAGATAATTATTTGTAGATTTTTTGTAAATATTTATGAAAAAGATAAAGTTAATTTTTTTTACCGACAAAAGAAATTTTATTATATTATAAAAACGAGTATTTACGTCTTTGTATCAAAGGAATATAAAATATTCTAAAAAATCAATGTACTTAAAATAATATTACATAAAATTAATATATATTTATATATGAGTGTTGCTAGAATAAATATCAAATTTTTAAATATATTAATTCAAAAAATTTTATTTATCACGTGATTATAATATACTTAATATTAAAGAAAAAAATTCATACAATTAATAAAATTATTCAAATATATAAGTATTTTCAAAACATAACTCCAAATAAAATTAACTATTTAAAACATGTTTATTATATAACTTGAAAGTTTAAATTAAAATATAAATTAGTCTCTTTAAAACATAAGTCCAAAAAAAATTGTTTATCTAAAACATAAGTCGAATAAAAAAATAGTTAGTTAAACTACTTCATTAAGTAAAACAATATTTGAAATTCTTCAATTGATATTTTCCTCTTCAACAACTTCACTTTGGCCACTTGATCCCTAAAACAAAAAACATCCAAACTAAAACCATTAACAATTGATATAATTAAAATTGAAATTATATGAAAAATATTAACTTCATCAAATTGCTTTTTTGACACTGTATGAAGTTTCATTTTGTTTGCCTTTTATTTTGAAAATTCTAAACAAGAAAAATAAGTTCATTAAAAAATCTAATTAATATAAATATCTAATTAAAAGTGTTAGTTTAATTACCTCCCATGTAAGTCCAAAGCCAATTTTGGAGACACATTAATGCTTCCTAAGTGTTTAGATGTAACGCCCTTTTTTTTCATTTTAATTTGAAAAAATTTTAAGTATTTTGTTTCGAGTAAATTTTAAAATTTAATTTGTCAGGGGTTATAATTTGAAAGAAATCTAAATATCGCCATCACGTCCAAATAACTTGAATTTAATTATACATACTCAATTCAACATAAATGTAAATATCAGACAGAAGTGTAAATTACATTTCCCAAAGTATTTGACTAGTATACTAAACAAAAGGTAAGTCTAAGTTAATCATCTACATCTAATTTCTCCCAAAAGTTTCTAGCCAGAACTTTTAGAAGGATCTTCTTCCTCAGAGGATTCCTCTCCTCCTTCTTGACCTTCTACTGGAACTGATATTGTAAAAGAGTTTTAGCCGGAGGAGGTTGAGCTCGTCAAGGAGCTATTGGAATATCTAGTGGAACTCCCGTATATCTAGGTGGCTAGATCTGAGATAACACTACTAAAATATCTATATGATAGAATTGTCATGAGACTATGATGTTTGGAGGTCTAAATGTGAATCTGACGTAGCCCATGAAAGTATCATCTCTATTGGTCAAGTCATAAGTCCATCGACCCTCCAAGGGTATGATCGTTAAGTGGAACAAGGGTTTAAATTCGTCTGTCATTTGTGTTTGAATTGTTAAGGATTGTAGGAGTGAGTCATCTATCTTTAAGCATACACATACAAATATATATCATCTTTAGCTATCTTATACTATAGTCTCACTGTAACATGCCTAAATAGGGATTTTACTCGTTTTAGGGTCTTTCGTGGCCTCCAATACTACTAGCTTCTAGAGGACTTATATGAGCATGTCAGTATTAGTCCAAGTTTGCATTATAGGTCGATGATCGAGAGTATATATCCTGTCTGGTACTGGATTCATCATACTCTCAATCGAATCTTGGTAATGTTCTGTTTTATCAGGGATGCCAAGCCAATTTTGTGACACCCTTTTCACTATGAGCGATTCACAACTTGACACCTTATCTACCCCCAAGAACTCAGTAGGGCCTACGTACATTCCTCAAGTACCTTTTGTGGTCAACCCATGTAATTTTCATTCTTGTTTCTCACTCGTTTGAGATTCTAACTCATCCTACCCTTTTCTCTTCCAGTCATTAAGCTTTATGTGGTACTAATGTCAACTTCAACAACATAATTTTGTACTAACTCCCTTCCATTCTCACTTTAATTGACCAACCCAAGTTTACTCAACTTTTGTCTGGGTAATTTCTGAGTTCATCTTTTATCATAAGATTGTTCATATGATTTACTATCTATTTGAAACAGTTATAGTCATCTTACAGATTTCTCTACTATTAGTAGAGGAGGTAAGTTATCATCATAGGAATATTTTAAATCAAAGCTAAATAAAGTTCCAAATAATATATCAAATATCACAATTAGAAAAAACAAGAAAGGGCAAAACTATCTTTCTAATATTATTATCTTTATTTTTTTTCTTTTCTTGCTTTTATTCTTTTCTTTCATAACTACATATCTACATAATTACCATCCTAATATAGTTTATTAGAGTTAAAATTTAAAATAAAAATTATTTTTTTCTATTCACACCCCTTTTGTTTACTACTATTCACACCCCATGTTTTACTCTTTACACCCCTGTCTTCACTAAACTCATCCCTCCTTTTCTTTCCTATTCAAACCCTCTATTTACTAACCTCAACCCCATGTATTCTTTTTCTTTTGACTCTTTCTTCTTCCTCTGCCTCTCTACTCACTCTCGTCGTCTCTCCCTCGTTTTCTTTCTCACTTATTCATATCTCTCATGTATATCTACGTCTAATTCAAATAGCAATTTCAAATTAATTTCAATTGAAACTTACAATCTAAATGAAGAATCATTTAAAATGTAGGAAAGTTCTTGGCAGGAAACACAAAGTTCTCAAATTTGAAAATTTTATTAACTTTTGTTCCTTCTATACTAATTTGAAAATATCATTTCTGACTTTAGAAACTTTCCTAATTGAATTTTGGCTAACTGGGTTTGAATTCAGAATTAGAAATTGACTTCGAATAACTGTGGGAACTTCTACCTGTTTCGAACTTTTCTGGCGAAGCAAAATGAACTTTCTGGAAAAGGGTCGATTTCGAGCTTTACTGCTCCGTTCTTGTTAATTCTTAAACGAAATTGTTGCTGGAGGAATTTCGAACAAGTCTGAGGATGAAACAGGGCGAATGAAGTTTGATTTGTGGAAGAACTTCGAGCTAAGTTCCTTTAGTTTATACATTGTTCTCCACCCATGACAACTTCGTATTTATAGGCGTTTCAACTTGAATTCTTGTTCATTTAATTCCTAAGGTGTGGACGAACATAGTTGGAGAGGCAACAGGGTCGTAGGGTGGCAAGACAGCGCGTTACAAAAGGTAGCTCAAGGTTGAAGGAGGTGATTGAGTTGCTTCAATGGCGGTCAATCTATGAGAGGTAAGCTTAAGTAAATTAAATTTTCAGCGATGTACATAACTGTCAAATGCAAATCCTTGCTTTCACTTACTACTCTCTGCCCCAATGTCATGCACTTCGAATCCCCCCCCCCCCCTTTTTCTTCCTTTGTTTTCGTTTTCTTTATTTATTTATAATATATAATACATATATAAGCTGAGGCGCTTATAGTGCACCCAGGGTGGCTAGCCCAAGTGGTATGCGCGCCTCTCCTCTTTTCTCTAGTCTTGGGTTCAAACCCAGACCAACCTTCTACCTTTTTTTCTCAATTTTCTTTTTCTTTTATTTTATTTCATTTTCTATTTATAATTTTAAAAAATATTATTTTTATTTTTGATTTTTCCTAAAAATCCTATAAATTAATCTATATTTTTCTTCTCCTATTCATATATTTTCTTCCTCAAAATATTTTATAAATCTATTTGTTTTAATTATTTAGATATTTATTTATATTTAATTAGTAAAATTGTATTTCTGATTTCTAAATTTAGATTTTTATTTTCTTACTTCTATCATTTTTCTTCT
>JAMLFT010004561.1:0-19247 GCA_026544285.1 Pachyrhizus erosus | reverse complement strand
TTCTCTCTTTTATAATAATCGTATCGAAAGAGAAGTCAATTTATTTTAAAAGTAATTTTAAAATATTTATTTAATATTTTTATTATTTATTTTTTTAAAATTTGATGTTAATATTATCTACTTGTTAGAATTCTTAAATTTAAAAAAAAATGAATGATAAAAATAAAAAATAACCATTTTAATATAATCCTTCCTCGTTATTATAAAGTATTTAATGATTAAATTGGATAATAATATCAATAGGTTAGGTGTAACGAAAAGGACTAATTGTTTATATAAAAAAAAAAAAATTGAAATCCTTTTAAAAAATTATCTATATTTAATACTCAATTGTTCTTTGAATAAGATTGTCACTGAAAAATTATACATGTGAAAAACAAAGGATAATACTAATTTAAAAGATAGTAGTTAATATTATTTTAAACTTCTAAATAAAAAAATAATTGGAAAAACAATTTTTAAAAAAAATATAAAAATAATACATACACTAATAATGTAAAAGTGTTTTTACTATCATTTAATCATAAATTAACATATACAATAAGTTTATTGAATTTTAAAATAAATACTTTAAAAATCATATTAAAGATTATTTTTTATTAATTTATAGTGTAAATTTTTTTACTTTGATAATACATATCTATTAAACTCAAAATATACAAAGTGATCATTCTTTTTAATATAATTTTTTATTATTAAAAAATTATTAAAAATTATCTAATTAGCAATGCAATTTATAAAATTTTTATAATTTTTAATAATTTTTAACCAAAATTAAAAATTATATTTTAAAAAGAACATTGTTACAATTTCCTCAATTTAAAATAATTTTTAGTCCTTTTGTTTTATTTTTTATTTTAATTTTAATTAATTATATTTTTTATCCTTATAATTAATTTACAATTTTGGTTTCCTAATTTTTAATTGTGTGCGTCTAGCCTTCTGATTTTTAATGTTATACAATTTTGGTCTTGTCGATAAAATACCATCCACTCACTATTTGTTCCATAACGTGGATCATGACCTAGCAAAATTAAGATAATATGACAAGTGACCTTTAGGTTTTTTTAATTGCCTATATTAATGACATGTGTTTTTTTTAATTAAAAAAGAAAAGTTAAAAATTAAAATTATGAATTATATTTCATATTTTAACATTTGAAGAATGCAAACATTACCTTTCTTCATTTTTCTTTCAAATGCATGAGTGAGGACACAATTTGCTTTGTCAATATTAAGGATGTGAAGAACACTAAATGTGTGAGTGAGAATAAGAAAACAATTCACCTAATGACTAAAGACATTTCAAGTGGGTAAGAGGGAACATGGAAGGGAAGCACCAACATTAAATTGAAATATTGTACAAGTTAAGATTCTTAACAATGTTTTGTGTTATGATAGAATATTATGGTATTTAGGTTTGAAGTGGTCCACAATTTGGATTTTTTTAAAAGAATGGTTTAAGGTTAGGGATTTTTTAATATGTATGGTCCATTATCAAAATATTTTGATAAGGTTCCAACATTTTACTTATTTAATCTAATATTATGATTTTTGTTAATTATAATTAAATTGGCATGAAAATTAACTAGATAAATAAGGACAATAATTTTCTATAGACTAAAGCATTAGATATGATGCATACAGGTGTCATAGCATTGTTTGATATATTTGTTATGTTGTGTATAAGCATTTACTAGTCATTGTTTTGATTGTTGGGTTTTCAAGTTTCAAACTAGTCAAAGTATATGAGGTTAGATTACAAATCCACCATGTAAGGATGTTTGTATTTGACCCACTCACCTTGTATATGAAGGGTAAGATGAAGAACAAGAACAAGGTGGGATGTGGATGAGATGACACATAGGATTGGATTCAAAAACATATATATAGAATGAAGCTTTCAAGAAAAGCAAAATGGGTGAACATCAAGCTTTGTGGTTAATCTTTTCAAAAAGATATCTTACACTTTCATATCTTCTTTAAAGGAGCTCTTTTTTATGTATATTTTTATATCCTCATTATTGTGAGTTGTAATTTATTCGTGTGTAAAAAATCTTAGAAGGCTTTGCTAAAAAGAATATTTAATCATGTGTAAAAATCTTGGAGAAGCTTTGTTGAAAATAGTACTTGGTTGATAGTAACATGTTTATACTAGGTTACAAAAGAAGTAACTTGAAGAGACAAAGCAAGACTACTTGTACCTCAGTTGAGTTATGGTGAAAATCCTAAGAGCAAACCAAGATAAAAGTTCTTTTTTATCTAATGTCTAGGGATGGAATTTAGTTTTCATTAATACCTTATCTTAAGTATTTCACTTAAAAGTTCTTTTAATATAATTGTTTCCATTCAACTTGTTCAAAAGAAAAGTTTTTAGGATATATAAGAAAATGAAATTTAACCCTTGTTGTGTTTTCATTTAATTCTTTTAAGGATAAAGGCTAGGATGAATTACAATTAAATGATGAAAGCAACACATATGTAGCAAGTGAAGGTAAAAGTGAAGTATAGGTAAATAATGAAGACAAGGAATATGCTACAAATGTTTAAGAAGACATAAAGAGTAAGGATGCTTTACTAGATGATAATGACTTTGAATAAGGTTGAGATTGGACAAGTGTATTATCCCATAAAGTTTGGGTAAAAACCCTCACCTTGATCTCCAAAGAAGGTGGAGTGTGTAATAACATTGAAAATGGAAAAGTTGTTACATATTCAAGAAATGAAAAACCAACATTGTAACACCCTCTTCACTATATCAATTAAATCTTGAAAATAATTTTTTGTAAATTATTTTATAAATTATAAAAACTTAATATTCAAATCAAGTGCATAGAAAATAAAAAGGTCTTTAAAATCTTCACTTCTTGTAACTTTGGTCTGCAAAAGGTCCACGACTCTTCCCAAGTTCAAACACTTCTATCAGTAGAATTTTGTTCATGTCACCCGGTTAGAAACTACCTCTGATAACGAGAAATTTACATGCTCACTCTCGTTGTTAGCATCTCAAAAGAGGGGGGTTTTGTAGGAGTGAGCTACCATTCGCAACAATCACATACATAAGGTAAATTAGTAGAATAATTATCACGCGCTCTTCCTCACTGTATCGTGCCTACTGATACTTCACTAATTGTATTTAGGGTCCCTTACTACCTCCAAAATCACATCCTCCAAGATGAGGACTTACACCACATGCGTCATTTATCCATATCTATAATTTGGGTGATGATCGGGAGTAGATATCCTGTTTGGTAGTCAAATCAAAATACTCTCAACCGCATCATGGTAATGCTCTGCTCTGTCAAGGACACCAAATCGATTTAATGATTATCTCTAACCATAGAGCTTATCATAAACTTGACACCTCATATATCTCCAATAACTCATCGAAAGCCTACAGACATTCCTCAAGTACTTACTATAGTCAACTCATGCAATTCCTCCATTCTTAAATTCTCACTCGTAATATGTTGTATTTAAGAGTCAAAACCTTCATTTCTCTAACAATCGAGTCTCTATAAATTCAAGTACTACTACAAACGCACGCCTTTAGATGTGGACTTTCTTCCGCAATTTCAACATTCTAAGTCCTCTAATCATCCTCTACATAACTTTTTGTATTTATTAATGACAATTACTTTGACAAGAGGTGTATTACGTGGAAGACCAAATCTTCATAGAGACTTGTTGTCGTTCTCATCCTTCTACTCTTATTTATTTCTAAGAATAATGACTTTCTAGGAATAACCTATCTTATCTTTCTAACAAAATGTCCATCAATGGATAGTTACGCTATTCTAATAATAGAGGTAAAAATATTAAAAATTTAGAAATTCTCAATCCACGGTATGACATTAATAATTAATATAATAAAAAAGAATGATAACTAACAAAAAGATATGGGTATCAGAATAATAATTAATTTCTTAAAATTTTCTTATTACACTAATAAGGACTTTTATTACTATTTCTTAAATTATTTATTTATTAACTTTATTTAGTTACACACTAATTAATTAATATATATCATATTATTAGTCTTATAAAATTTTAACCAAATTATTACTATCACTTCATTCCTAACTTCACCTTCTAAATTTATTAAACTGGTCATAACTTTTCTATGTTTGAATTATTTATTGTTTTTCTTAATTAGTTATATATTTATTTATTTAAATATTTTATTTTTATTTTTTCTTATTATATAATACTTAACTAATAATATCTTGGTTTTTAATTTACTATAAATATTTTTTTAAAAAAAGTCTCATTGTTTTATAATTACAGTTTTAAACTTAGCCAAATAAAATAATAATTATTTTGGATTCAAAAAAATATAAATACATATATATTTATTATTTATTTATAAAACGTATAAATTTTTGCGTTAGCTTATCTTTTTCATCACTACCTCTGCCACCGCACGTATCCTCTCCACTACTACATCGGTGATTTCATCTGCGGATCTCACAATACTGTCGTTGGTCAAAAAGCGTCTCCTATTCATATAACACAGATTGCCTCAAAACCCCAAAGGTTTTGATCTACTCGTCAATTTCTAAACCTAACACAATTTGCATCATCTGAATCTAGTGGTAGAGTCTCTTAATTGCTTTTAACTATTTGACGATTATCACATCTGAATGTTTAATGATGAATTCCATTAATTGGTGCTTGTAGTCATCATCATAGAGTTTATGGAGAACATAATCGAAAAGAGTCTTGACCCGTTAGGTTCCAGTTCAACTCGATTAGAATCAGTTTTAATCTACGAGGTCTCGCGAGATTAATAAGCAATATTTTTAATTTACATGTGCAAATAAACAAGAATATATGAACAAAAAAATTAATTCTATAACTCAGCCAAAAAGAAATATAAAAAAATTGATTCCTTGAGAATTCAAGGAAAAAACAAGAATGTAAATATACACATAGATAAGACATTATTTAATTGCAAGGCGTAATATACTAATATCATACTATGAGCAAGTGTAAGGAATTAAATCAACAAAAACAAAATTATCACACCTGAAAAAAGAAATTATGAAAAAGAATGAGACTCCTCCTACCTTGCAAATGTTTCTCAAACAAGTTCAAAGATATTGAATTGGGGGTGATACTCTTTCTTTCTTCCTTTCCAAGAGTTAAAAAAGAACAATAGAAAGGGTAAAGTATAATTTATAGTTATAGAAATTAATGGTTAAGCCAAGAGTCAAAAGTTATCTAAAAGACAATCCAAAAGGTTTGACAACCTTCTGAAAAGGTTTGTGACTCTTTATCCCTTATTATTATTAATAACATTATTATTATTATTATTTATTTTTAAAACAGGACGTTACAAACATTAATTGTTGATTTTCATGATGAAGATGGTGTTCCATCAAGCTTTTCCACTTAACCTTCACCACCCATGCCTATAAATACTAGCAAGAAATGCACTTTGAGGCATGCGTCTCTTAATACATATTAAAACTTTGTCAAAACTCTTATTCATTTGGGCATCAAAGCATTTATAAGTGGTCACTAATAAATCTACAACATATATAGAATTATAAAGCCTTTTACATGATTTTTGCATTAACTTAATGGAATTTCATAACAAAATAACCCAATCATATGACTTTTCACATTATTTATGTTTTTTAGATTCTTAATAAAAAAAACTTACATGATTTCACTTAATTATTTGCGTGTCTCAATGTACAAAAATGAGGACAAGAATGAGATAGCATGAGAGTTCAAGAAAAGTATTTTCAACTAAAAAGATGTACGAAACTAATGCAAACACAGTTGAGAGAACCTTAGTGTCTATAATTGGCACTAAATGCCAAGGTAGTGCCATGAATCTAAAAATAATGGCACTAGATGCTAAGGTGCATTGCATTTGCTATTAACACACTAAGAAATTCACACCCAGCGATGATGAAGATTATACTTGGTGGTAACCAAGTTGATGTTAATGGCTTTTGCATCACTACACCCAAGTTGGCACTCAATGCTAAAACATCTCTAAATTATTTAACTCAGTGCAAAACTTGGCACCTAACAACATTTTATGGTCCCAAAAGCCCGACTTTGGTATTTATTAAAATAAAAGTATTAAGACATTTTTTAACTTCTCTAGTTACTAGAGGCTAGAAAGAACTTGAGGATTTATCATTGGCCATTAAACTTGAAGAATTTAAGCATGATTATTTAAAGCTCAAACCTACTTTATATCTTCCTTTTGCTATTGTTAACTATATGAATTTCTAAATTTCTTACGATTAGGTTAGGATGAACCTTAATTCAAATCTTTGTAATTGATTTCATTTTTTGAATCCTATTTTTTATGTTATTTGAGTTGTTAGATTTATGCTTTTGTTTTCCTCAACTAACCTTGTTCAATATTATTTTGTAATTTGAATTCACGATTGAAAAAATATTATTTTAACTGTTCTAATTCAATAACTATATATCTTGCATATATGAATAATGTTAGATTATATGCATTCTTCTGTGATATCTTGATTTTAATGTTTATTATTACTAATTATGCTATGGAATTATGGTCCATAATTAGAATTAAAGAATTTACTTGCCAAGGAATTGGGGATAAGCTAGATTAGGAAAATTGAATATCAATCATATGATAAGAAAGAATTTGAAGAGAAAAATTTACACTAGAGAATAGTTAAAGAGATTTTGATACCTATCAATTTTATCTATTGAACTTTCTCTAAGTGTGCATTTGTTCCTCATTCACTTAACTTAAAATTAAATACCCAAAATCAATAATCTCTTTCATAATTTCTTAATAAGAATTGAACTTAATTGGTTGTATAGTTATTAACCATAATTTTTGTAGAGATGATACTCATACTTTCTACTATATTATTTGCGTGATTGATACACTTTGCATATCTTTAACATCCATCATAAACTAAATGTTGGAATACTTCCTTGTTGATGTCCACTGGCATATAGAGTTCACCTAGAATAAAAGCACTTCCAAACATGCATCTATTGCAAGTGATTTTGCCAAATGATGAACAAAATGTGTTTTAACCAATTCTTTAAGATTGTGCTTCGATTTATAGTAAAGAATGGAATTGAATGAAATGGATGAAAATATAATGGGATGAGATAGATTAGAACAGAATAGAATAAATACAATAGGTCAAAGATTTCATTTTGTTATTTTAAAAGAAGACAAAATAAAATGAATTATAACTTTTTAAGTCTGATATTATCCTTAAAAGCTTATGATTAAGGTCAAATTTACAATGATAAACATTTTATAAATGAAAACTTTGTTCCATCAAGTGATCCTCAAATTAGGAAGTAAGGAAGGACAAGAGAATGAGAGAAAATTGAACTAAAGTACTAGAATGAAATGGATTGTGATATTCTTTCTTCTATTATATTTCATTATTACTTTTATAAATCAAACAATGAAATGAAAGTCTCTTTCAGTCTATTTCTCTTCATTCCACCCTCTATCACCAATCACAACCTAAGTTTATAATTTTCATGATGAAAAAAAAAATATAATTAATTAGATAAAAAAAAATCAATCAATGAGATACTGAGCATGATAATAAGTTGAAGCACATATTTCTCATTATTAAAATGTTTTTACTCTTTTGTAGTAAGAAAATGATAGAATGCTACAAACACTATCTTCATTAATGTCTAACAAACTGAAAACATAAAATTATAGAAGTATTGAAATTTATCTTCTCTTGTCTTTGAATAGTAATGTGTAATTTTTTTTAATTTTAAATTCTTTTATATATGTCTATACGTATGTATGAACTTCTTGTTTCCCTTTGTAACAGTTTATACTATTTAAGCATGGCCGGTCATAGAAATGCCAACCATATCCAAGTTTAGAAACTTTTTTTTTTTTACGAGTTTAGAAACCGATTTTATCTCTACTTATATAAAAACGAGATTATTAGACTCTTTCTACATTTTTCAATTGAGAACATTAGCGAGCCAAGTGTAATGTAAGAGAATAAAAGCACCTCGTGATTTAAAAGTATTACTTTTTTTGATAAATAAAAGTCCTTTTTAAATAAAAGCAATATTAATATACCACTTTCAATCCTTTCTATAACACTATCATTTATTTCTAATAAAAGACACAGGGGAAGTATTACACTATTACTATTTTAGGCAACAAATTTGACAAATCAACTTAGTGCAGTAGAATACACAGGATTGTGTTGTAGTTTCATTTTTAGCAAACGAAATGAAATTATCAGACCGAGTACTCAAATTTATAACTTCCAATCTTTCACAGTGCTACATATTCAAAAGCTAATTGCTAAAAATAAATTTTAGTGGAATCATTTAAACCTGAAGAGTAACTACATCAAAATAAAATATTTGAACTAACAACACCCTGGCTTCTAGTTCTACGAATTTCATAATTGTTTATTTGTCTTCCCTTAAGAAGAAACTAATGCGAACAAGAACAACCTTCTAAATGCTAAGCACAGTTGACTTCCTGGCTTCTAGGTATTATAGTTCTCTAAGTAAATATCAGTGACCATTGGTGATCAAACCATTTTCATTAGTTTTCTTTGCATAGAATCTCCTATACATGGAGTCAACTTCAGTGAGATAGAATGTGCCTGGAGATAAAAGATTGGTGTCCTTGCTTGTTACAAACTCCTTGGCACCATACCTATGTTCCATTAGCTTCATGATTTCAACAAATTTCTCTGGAGGAAACTGCATAAAGAATTGCACTCATCATAAGTCTAATAAATTGTATAACCCACACAAAGGATTCTGTTTTCAGCATATTGTTGCATTAAAACAATATTGTCAAAAAGAAAGTCTGGTCGACTTCAGTTAATTATGTTATAATTATTAATCCTCAAGCCAAGATCTAGGGCGTTTAAAGAGATAAATATTCCAAGTCATTAAAATTTCTTGAGGTACACAACTAACAGGAAGAAAAAGAAAAACAAAGAGAGTTTCCAAAACAAAACTGTGTATCTCTATCAACTTAGAAACTAGTTAATTGAATATTTATCAAAAAAAAGAAAAATCATATGTTTTCTTTTTTTATGGACAAAATGAGATGCAGCAATGTTTTTGCTTGAGCATGCAGCTAGATTCAAAATAAATCTTAAATCTGGCAGCACCTGTAGAATACTTCTATTTTTTAAAGACTCTTAAAGATAAATACCTCATGCCTTGACTTCAATTTTTCAGTAACATCCATCACCTTAGCAATGTTTGACAAGCTAAATGGATGTTGACCTTCACGTAACTGCAAAGAGAACATTGTGGAAGTTAAGCCACTTCCATATGAGAATAATATTGCCCTCTTACCATCCTGAAAATTGTAAAATGTAAATCTGTATCAGAAAGCATGAACCTTTGTTGAGAAGATGCTTAAGGTAGTGTTTAGAATATTCACCAATGTGCTATGTTTGTTGTGAATAAGTGAAATAAAGGCGGCATAAAGAGATGCGGTGTACATGTTGCCAACTTGTTTTGGTATCAAGGTGGTTGGTTGCACCTTTGCATCGTATTGAGGCTTTGCAACTTGCTGGGATGCCTGTAAATCAAGAATACTTTACACCATTGGCAAAAGTTTCACATTGTCCATTCTTTTAATAGTTACATAAAAGGAAAATCATGTCTTTGCTCTCCAACCCGAAGGAAAATTGAAAAATAAATGAGTGACTAAAGAAACAGAAGAATATTGTTTTATTTCCCAAGCTCTACTCTCAGACCTTTTCTAGATCCCGGCTTTGATAACTCTCATCACCAGATAATGTAGCAAAAGGTTCCAGCTTTTGTTTGGCAACCTCATCCACAAAACTGTAAACACAACGAAACTTTAAATACCAATGCATGAAACAAATAAAATTGAAACCAGACAATGGACAAATAAAAAGAACCTGGGATTTTTCAAGAAGTCGTTGAACACCAAACGGGCAAAACTTTTTTGTACAAGCTGCAATAACTCAAAGTATCAAAGAGATATATAAGTAGACAAAAAAATATACATGTAGATATCAATTAAGGTAGATACAATCATGAATGATTATTATGATTATTATACAAAGCATTCATAATTGTCTGGGGGGAGGGGAGGGGGGGCGGTGGCTACGATATTAAATGAGATCCTTATAGCCTAAATTACCTTGTTATATGGAGAGTGAAATACAAAGTATTCAGCATCAGAAATAGAAAATTGTTTTCCCTCTAGTTTCTCATATCTGCAAAAAAGCAATTTCACAAGTTGCTTGGTTTAAATTTACAAACCAAATTTCAGAAAAACTATATTAACAATAGAAGCTTACTTGTGACTTAAGTGATTATAGCAAGAATCTAGGGCCATAAGGTAACAAGTTTGAGAAAGCTTCCCATCAACAACCTGTAAAACATAAATTGCGTGGATTTATTGTAGTTAGTCAAAACTTAAAAGTAAATAATGGACATAGTCAATTGCTATCCCTTATAGAACTTTCTTAAACTGCAAAAGAAAATTGCAATCATTGTGTAGAAACTAACAGTAAAGACCTTTTTCAGTATTATTCATTAGTAAACATACTGCTTATATAGAAAATATTACATTAAAGGCAATTCCTTAATTTAAGGAATAATAAAAGGAAACAAAATAACACAGATAATAATGACTATCTTATTTTAAAATAGGAAAAAAAGCAAATCCTTGATTTTGCATATCTTTAATTAATTAGTTCTTACACCCCTCCTCAAGTTGATCCATAGATATCTATCATGCTCAACTTACTTATCAAACGCTCAAAAATGAGTCTTGCTAGGCTCTTGGTCAAGATGTATATCTTTAACTAATTAATTCCTACATCCCTCCTCAAATTGGTGCATAGATATCTATCATGCTCAACTTACTTATCAAACGCTCAATGGGTCTTGCTAGGCTCTTGGTCAAGATGTAAGCTGTTTGTTGGTTGGAAGGCACAGATGGCAAGCAAATAATTCTAGCATCCAATTTCTCCTTTGTAAAGTGACAATCAATCTCAATGTGCTTTGTTCTATCATGTTGGACAAGATTGTGAGCTATGCTTATTGCAACCTTGCTGTCACAATATAACTTCAATGGGAGTTCTACTGTCATCTTGAGTTCTTCCAGGACTCTAAATCCATAGCCCTTCACAAATTCCTTGGGCCATTGCTCTAAATTGAGCTTCTGCACTACTTCAGCAACCACTCCTTGTTTCTTGCTTCTCCAAGTTACCAAATTTCCCCACACATACGTGCAATATTCTGAAGTGGATTTTTTATCTGTAACAGACCTTGCCCAATCTGCATCAGTGAAAACAACAACATTCCTTTCACTGTTTTTCTTATAAAACAAACCCTTCCAGCATTGCTTTTTAAGTATCTCAAAATTCGGTAAACTGCCTCAAGGTGTTCTTCATAAGGAGAGTGCATAAACTGACTTACAACACTCACTGAAAAAGCAATGTTAGGCCGAGTATGAGACAACTAAATTAATTTGCCAACTAACCTTTGATATCTTTCAACATCAATGGGAACACTTCCTTTTTCCCAAAGTTTTACATTGGGATCCATGGGGGTATCTGTTGGTCTACAACCACTCATGCCTGTTTCCTTCAAGAGGTCCACAATGTACTTTCGTTTGGAAACAATAATTCCTTTTTTTGAGCGAGCAACCTCTATACCAAGAAAGTATCGCCAAGGATCCTAAGTCCTTGATCTCAAATTCTGCTACCAAGTTCTTTTTCAGTTTCTCCAATTCTACTTCATCATCTCCATTTAGAATGATGTCATCATCAGTATAAACTTTCCCTTTAGAGGAAAATTTTGTAAATAAGGTTTGATCTGCTTGTCCTTGAGAGTATCCTTGTCTTTTTACTAATTGAGTGAATTTTTTAAACCAGGCCCTTGGAGACTGTTTGAGTCCATAAAGAGACTTTTTCAGTTTACATACTTTGACCCAAATTTGTCTTCAAAGCCAGGAGGACTGTCCATATATACCTCTTCCTCCAAGTCACCATTGAAGAAGACATTTTTTACATCTAATTGATGTAAAGGCTAATCTAAGTTAGCAGCAAGAGATAAGACAATTCTAACAGAGTTCAACTTTGCAATAGAGGCAAAAGTCTCTAAGTAACCTATACCATAAGTCTGAGTGAATCCCTTAGCCACCAACCATGTCTTGTGTCTTTCTAGTGAACCATCAGAAGTATACTTCACACTGAAAACCCACTTACAACCCACAGTATTCTTTCCAACTAGTAAAGGCATAATACTCCAAATATGGTTCTTCTCAAGAGCTCTCATCTCCTCAAGAACAACTTCCTTCTACTTTGAAACCTTTAGAGCTTCCTGTACAGTTTTTGGAATTTTTATGCTAGACAACAGAGAGGTAAATGCAACAAAGGATGGAGACAAGTTTGAGTATGACACACAATTAGACAAAGGATGCCTAGTACAAAGATATAACACCTTTTTGAAGAGCTATCGACATATTCATATCAAAAGACTCATCTAAAATATTAGTTTTAAAGAAAAAAGGTTTACCTATATCAAGTTTACTGGTTAAATTCTCCCTTGGTTCAAACTCATGGCAATGTTGCAGAATTTGTTCATCTTCAACTTCCTTATTTTTCTTCCTTAAATAAACCTTTCCCTTCCAAATTCGATTTGAATCTTTGAACCTATTTTTTGTTTCCTTACAAGAATCATCATGTTCATCATATTGTGGCATTGAGGTTAATTTTCCTTATTCCAAATTTTCAAGGATTATTTGGTACAATTTGTGTTTGAAGATGTAGCCCCAGATTCAGTGAGAGCCTCAATCATTATGAAAGTAGGTTCAAATAATGAATCCTGACCATTTTGTTTTGGTGCAATGCTGCAAGTCTTAGAATCTTGTGAAATAAGCATGTCATTTGAAAGAGTTATATTTTGAAAATAATCTTTATTTTCAACTTCCCATTAAAAATGAATGTCAAAAAAAGGTTGGTTCTTAAAGAAAGTGACATCCATAGTTACAAAAAAAAAATTGATTTTGGACCAAAACACTTGTATCCTTTTTGGCTTGGAGAGTAATCAATGAAAACACATTTTATAGCATGTGGATCAAATTTTCCAAGCTGCTTATGTTCATCAACAAAAGCAGTACAACCAAATATTTTTAATGGTAAATCAGCTGAAATACATGCCATAGGAAAATACTCTTTAAAAGTATGAAAAGAAGTTTGAAATTGTAAAACTTTGGAAGACATGCAATTAATTAAATATGCAGTAATCCAAACCTCACCTCAAAAATATTTGGGAACTTTAGTGGAGAAGAGTAAAATTCTAGCCACCTTTAAAAGATGTTTATTTTTTCTCTCCACAATCCCGTTTTGTTAGGGTGTATTTGCACAAGAACTGTGATGGGCAATCCCATTTTCAAGAAAAAAAAAATTCCTAGGATCTTATTAAAATATTCCTTCCCATAATCACTTTTAGAGACTTATATATTTGTTTGAAATTGAGTCTGCACCATTTTTTTTAAAAAAAGTAACAATTTGTTCAGCCTCAGGTTTTTCTTTTAGTAAGTACACTCAACAAAGTCTAGTGTGGTCATCTATAAAAGTGATGAACCATTTTTTGTTGGAGAATGTCCTTATTTTATTGAACCCCAAACATCACTGTGAATAATAGCAAACAGTTTATATGGCTGCATAGGAAAATAAGTACGATGATGTTTTGCAAATTCACATATTTCACAAAGAAGCAAAAAAGGGTTTTTGTTACTAAACAACTTGGGAAATAAGTATTTTAAATATCTAAAACTTGGGTGGCCTAACTGGAAATGCCATAACATGATCTCATTATTATTTGAAACAAAAATAGATTCAAAACAGGAACTTATTCCTTGGGATTGTTATCTTGGTCCAAGTCCATCTTCTCCTTACCACTACCAATCATCCTCCCCAAATTCAAATCCTTAAACACACAAAATGAGAATGAAAGAAACTAGCTTGACAATTTTTATCTTGAACTAATTTACTGACAGACAACAAATTACAAGACAAGTTAGGAACATGTAAGACATCTTGAAGAGTTAATGTTGGGGATAAGACAATTGAACCTTTTTCCTGCAATGGCTGAAAAAGAGTCATCTGCAATCTTAATTTTTTGGTTACCATATATGAGAAGAAACTAAACTCTCCCATCATGTGATAAGAAGCACCTGAATCAACAATCCAAGTATTGGAATTGACACTAAGAAGGGCAGTTCTTTAAGTTACCTTTTTGAGCTATGGAGCAAGGTGTTTGAGACTCAAGGAGTTTGTACAGTCGGTCTAACTGTTCCTTAGTGAACTTGAGGTAGATTGTTTCTCTTGACCAAAGGTACTAGCTTAAAGTGCACAACCCTTACTTCCTCCTTTCTTTTTCCAATTTGCAGGCTTCACATCAATCTTCCAACAAGTTTCACATGTATGCCATGGGCGTTTGCAATAATCGCACCATGGTCTATCAGTTTTTTTACCATCCTTCTTCCCCTCTTCATTATGGTTCTTAGAAGCAAGGGCAAAACCTTCCACTTCTAAAACAAGGGCCGACTTGTTCTACATGACCCTTTGTTGTGATTCTTCTCTCCTTACTTCTGAGAAGGCTTCACGAATTGTTGGTAAAGGTGTCTTTCAAAGAATTCTGCCCTTACTTCATCAAGTTATTTGTTGACTCCAGCTAGAAACATAAATACACAATCATTTTCTTGCCTTTTAACAAATTGATTACTGTCTTCAATACACTTCCTGTTGTCCTCATAGGAGAGATCCAATTCTTGCCATTGAGTTATCAATTCATTATAGTAGGCAGCCACATCCCTATCACCCTGTTTTGCACGCCATAATCTCAATTTTAGACCAAAGATATGAGAAGAATTCTGTGTCAAAGTATGTGCCTTTCACAGCTTCCCAAACCTCTTTTGCTATAGGCAAGTACATAAAAGACTTTCCAATTGTTGGTTCCATAGAATTGATTAACCAAGCAATGATAAAGGAATTTTCATATTTCCATGACCTAAAATTTGGATCCTCTTCAGTAGGTTTAGGCATGTCCCTTGTAAGAAACCCAAATTTTCCTTTGCTTTCCAGAATTAGTCTAACAATTTGGGACCACTCTAGGTAGTTCTTCCCATTGAGACATTGAACACTGACTTGAAGTGAGTTGGAGAACCCCTCTTGGCTATTTAGTAGAACAGATGAATTTTTGCCAGCACCACTGCCTCCATTTGCTACAGTGGTTAAGTCATTGGTGTTGCCGTCGGTTGTTGTGGTGTCACCGCTGCCAGTTAAAGCTATCTTCAATGGATTTAGGCGTGCCGCCATAAGGTAAGAGATACAGAATTCCTAAATCAGTAAACCTAGGGCTTTGATACCCCATGTAGAAAGTAATGATAAAGACCTTTTTCTGTATTATTCAGCAGTAAGCATACTACTTATATAGAAGATATTACATTGAAGACAATTCCTTAATTTTAGGAATAATAAAAGGAAACAAAATAAAAGAGGTAATAATGACTATCTTATTTTAAAATAGGATTAAAAGCAAATCCTTGATTTTGCATATCTTTAATTAATTAGTTTCTACACATTGCTTTCACATTTCTGGGGAAAATGGAAGTTGGCTTTCAAAACATTAGATCTCTTAGTCAAAAGTTTCCTGACAAAAAAATGCAAAGAGACTGAACAGCTTACTGGATATTCACTGGCAAGATTAGGCTTGTAAAAATCATAGGCATGAGCCATATGACTTCCCCTCAATTTGCTTTCAAAAGCAATAGGAGCATCAGGACCAATTAGCATGGCAACAGCTGCAGCTCCACCAGTAGGCCGAGCAGGTCCTTCAGCATAGACCTGAGAAAGAAACCCATCAATGACACATGCTTGAGTTGAGACTAACCTCACTGTACAACAGAATCTAGGATATGCAATAGAGTTCATAACTTGTAGTTATTCTTATAATTTCAAATTTAAAAGTAAATGTGAAACATGTTCACTGTTACTAAATATATAGTCCAAAGGCCGTGAATATGGAAATGATCTTACTGCACTGTCAGTGCAGACAACAAGTCCATAGCGTCCATCCCATGAACTGCTTTCCACCCAATTGACACAATTGAACAAAGCAGCAGTCCCTCCATAGCACGCATTAGTTGAATCAACGCCCTCTATATCAGTATTTCCATATTTCTGCATGTTTCAGACAAGTGATGAATATTGTATTCGCAAGCTACAGAAATAGATAATTTGATCCACAAAATTAATAACAGAACCAAAGCATTTTGATTATTAACAATACTTGTTATATTCGAGACAGTGGAACATTACTTAATGACATTCCAGTGAAGAGCTAGTATCCAATTTGGGCATAGAATCAAAGATGAAAAGATCCTGTTTGATATACCCAACATTGACTGCTAAAGACCTCCAATCAAACATTAAATACTTGAATCTAAGGTTTAATCATTACATATATATAATTACCTATTTACACCAGTTAGAGTTTTTAAACTACCATGACATGGTGAATAAAATCAGTTTATTTTGACAAAGAGAATCATCTATCCATGTAGTTTGACACTGAAAGGATACCTCAAAGATCTGCATGAGGAAAGTTTTGATGGATTTGCTTTTGTCAATCACAGTCTCACTGCCTATTTCCAGTCGACCAATTTGTTTAGGATCAATTGCATACTTCTCAAGAAGGGAAGAAACTACTGTCAAACTGAAAATGCCAGAGTTAGTCCTCAGCAGCAATGTTTTGTTTAACACTTACATGAAAGAAGCAAACAGAACAATATATCAAGTTGGCTTTGGTGGGTATGTCTAGTGTTATACAAGCAGTGAAGTGAAAGCTACATCAAGAATATAAGACTATAGAAGATTAAAAAATTAATATGACAGTGAAATATTTTCTGTGTATATGCAATAAACTCATCTCCTTTATATGGTTATAAATGGTTTATGATGGAATAAATATGGGTTCAGACGTTACATTTTTCCTGAAAACATTTGGTAGTATTTGGCAGAACACTAATTCACATGTGTCTCAGTTTCTGTAACTGACTCCACAGACCATTATAACTTACTTCACCATTTACAGAACTTTGAGTTATGATACCACAAGCAATATATATAAACATAGCTAAGAAGCAAGGAGAGGCAGATAGAGGATACGGGTATGCCATGGCTTCCGACTTTGCACACACACATATATATATATATTCTTTTTTTTTTATGTACTCCTTTATGTATTCAGTTGACGAACAGCATAATGTGAATTATGAATTAAACTTATACATAACCCTTTAGATTTGTTGGAAATTTTTTATGCAAATGTTTCAACTTTTCCTATCTCATGACATTTATTCATAGCAAGCAAAAAAGAAAATGTTATTGAAAAAAAGGGATTTGTTTCTTCATGTTATTATTGTTATATATGTTTTTTCTGTCTCCCCTCAAACTAAATTTTTGGCTCAGGGAGCAGCAATAATAACTATACAATGGCAAGTCCAAACACAGTAGCAATTGATATGTATCTACTATTGCCTGAATATAACTATACGGATTATCAAATCCAAACAGTGACAAGTTCAAACACAGTAGCATCGAATATATACTATTGCTTGAATATAACTATACAGATTATCAAATCCAAAGCAGAAACCTCATCGAGATGACATCTTCTAGTTCTGTACAAAACGCCATGCAATCTTGACCAAGTCCAACAGTATATTTCCCTTTACTGGCACCATCATGAGCCTCCAGCACCTCCTGCATTAGTGAAAAAACTGAAAACATCACTTCAAAGGAAAAAAAAAAAAAAAGAGTAGACAACATCAGTGAGATAATAATCCATAACAATAAGTTCTATTCTTTCTCTTTCCTTCTCCCATGGATAAATGGAGAAACCGTACAGGCCATAATTTGGATTTTGGATGCAGTTTAAGGGGGATCTCATGATTTTTCCTATAAAAAAAACAGGACTATGGGTGTGGCAGTCATAAAGTACAATATATGGAAATTGGAAATCCTGCCTAGTCCCTTTGAATAGTGATATTATTTTCTGAAGAAAAGCGCATCACAAATTTTTCAGGGCCTCGTAACATCACAAGTGATTTTTGTGTATTTGGCTACTAAACAACCGTAAACACTTAGAATGTTCAGGAGCCGATCTTCATTATTCAATCATATAACATAAAACCGAAAACGATATTGGTGTACCGAACTCAACTTGTGTGTCAGTTATTATTATTTTCATTAATTAGAAAAGCCAAAGTCGCTTGTGGCCACTGTAGTATAAATCGTCAGATTTTCCAAACAAAGAAAAGTCAAATTAAGGAAACGAAAGTGGATTTAGAGAGAGATGCCATCACCTGGTGAATACAGGTGGAAGGGAAGTAGATGTCGATAGCGAGAATCCCCACATTCTTTGCCATCTCAGATAGCGGTTCCGAAGAGAGAGGGTGGGTTGAGTTGTGCGAAGAGGCCTTACGTGCATATAGTTATATATATAGGAGGAAGAAGCAAGCACTTAGTAACAGTAAGCACTTTGTCCTATCTTTCTTACGTTGTTAGCTTCCTAACTAATGCAGAATTGGCTCTATTTTCCTTCAATTATCTCACCTTTGTTTTTCCCTCTATTTACTGGCTCTTGCCATTCCTTCTGATTGACAATTGGAACTCGTACGAACCAAGATGATGGATAGTGATGGAGTTCTATACACATGCTCCACGATATAATCACATTCCGTGTCTCAAATCCCCAGCGAATAAATGTTTTTTTTTTTCTTATTACTTCGATGTATTTTAAGTCTTTGTATCGGAAGTTTGAAAAATGTTAAGTTATTATTCCCTGCGTTTCATTTTATACAAACTGAAATAATTCATTTAATACATAAAATAGGATAATAATTTTATTAAATACGATACAAGATTATCAAAAATATATTAAGAATATAAATAAAAATAATAATTAATATTATATTAAAAAAATTAAAATAATAATTATTTTAAGATAATTTTTTTATATAACAATTAAAATGAGATGAATGGATAATATTTTTATATAAAATAAATATTTATTTTATATAATTAATATTTGTTATAATGAATAAGTATTTATAAATGTATAAATTATATTATAATTAAAATTTATAATAAATAGATATATTTAAATATATAAATTATATTTTAAAATTATAATAAATCATTTATATTATGATATTA
>JAMLFT010004560.1:0-19271 GCA_026544285.1 Pachyrhizus erosus | reverse complement strand
GAATCGCACAAATTATCATACTAGTACATTATTAAATGAAAATACATTTATAATTACTAGATTCAAGAAGAACATTTAAAGATAATATTTTTAGTTTTTTAATTGAAATTGAAATTTCACATGAATAATTATATTAATATTTAATGTTGATTAATTTCAATGGGAGAACATAAAATAAATAAATAAACACCTAAAACATTATACTTATGTTTTGTCCCAAATTAAATTAATAAAAAATCATTTTGTCCTTAGGAAAAAATCTTAAAAATCATAGAACCGTATTCATAGGATTTTTTTTTTTTGTGTTACACTTATTAATAGATAAGTGTAAAAAAGTATGCATAAATAAAAACATTAACACTTAAAAGAGAAATAAAACTAGAATGTAGAATATATTAAAAAAGAAAGTGCAAAAATATGAATGTCAAAAGGTTGAGTGTCCTTTAGATTAATCTAACACGTTTCTTTTGTTACTATAAGTTTTTTTGGGCATCTACATCGTTGAAAAGTGATGTTCCATAGCGTTCGATGGTTAATAATCTTCCATACCATTTTTTTTCACATTGTTACTTCCTCTCTTTTAGTGACATCATGTTTCTCTAGCTTTTCTTTTGATCACTTCTTTGGTCAACACATGGTGTCCTTTTCTATTGACTTTTCTCTTGTTAAATGGAACCAACTAGAGATGGATATATGGGTTGAAGCCCACGGGCTGGTTCATATAGCCTGCGACCCATGTAAGTACAAACCTTTTTTTTTGAAGTTTATTTAAATTGCAGGCTATTTTACCTGTCTCGTTTAACCTACGAGTTATGCAGGTTTACTCACAGGCTTTAATGTTTAGTAAAAAAAAAGATAATTAATAATTTTTTTATTAGACAACTAATAATATGATGTGAATGTGAATGTATTATATTATTCATATTTTTATTTAAATGTATCATATGATATGTATGTGATGAAACAATTAATAATTTTTTTTATTAGACAAATATTTTATATTAGTTTAAAATTAAATATTAATTTGTTTTAATCATTTGTGGGCTGCGGGCTTATCCGTTTATCCGCTGGCTACTCAAGGCGTGTGCGGGCCCTAAAATTTAGAATCTGTTTAAGTTGTGAACTTAACTTAAATGGATACGAACTTAAATAGATGCAGGCCTAAATAGACGGACTATCTGAATACCTATTTCTAAGACCAACGTCCAGCCTTTACAATCTTTGAAGGTATGACTACAACGTTTGCAATAAAAGAAACCAAGTGGAGTTCTCTCTCATCCTTGTTAACCATTCATGCATGTTTGTCAATTAATTATAGGAATTGGTCTCTTGGTAACATTTTTCTCATCACTTGCACCCTAACATTTACCATATCTTTCCCAATAGAGAAGGATCATATAAGAGAGAGCCATTTTTTTATTCTACTTGAAAACGCATTTTTTGAGTGTTACAATGTTTCTTGCTGCCCTTATGAATGTTGAATTAGTCATCCAACTTGCATTTAACATGGCATTTTCATTGAACAGTTTAACTCTTTTGTGATTTTCTTTTACCTTTTTCAATAAAATTATCTGGAATTATAAATAATTCTTCTGTACGTTGGTTGCAGATAATTCTGCTGCTTTTAGCTTGCCCCTTTATTTATTACTTTCACTCAACATGTCAAATTACATTCTATCTACTCCTTTTTACATAGAAGATGACGTGCTGGGATCTTGGTTGGGAATGATTGTACGCATCCCTTGTGATAAGAACATGACATTATGAAAAATACTTCTAACACACTCTTTCATATTATTTTGAATATATCCTTTTTTATTGGCCGAAATATATTAAAAATTATAAAATATTTTGGATTTCATTTATTTAATGAATCTTTCTCTTAATTTTATAATTTTTAAAAAAAATTAACCAATAAAAGAGTATATCTCTACCATTTCTTATTATGAGAAGATATATTGCATAAAATGCCTTGCTGCTCTCAATATATGTGAATGTTATGTGCTTTCAATGCTTCTGTTAGGTGATATTTTACCCCTTTTTCTTCTCCTTAAGTTACCTTCACTTTATCTTGTCTGTACCAAGTTGACGTGCCTTTGTAGGTTCGTTAACAAATTGACCATAGTAAAATAAAATGTGGAGCTGATGCTTGATTTCATTTCATGTGGCAGCCAGTCACATTTGCTGCAATATATATTGGCACAACCTTTAAGGGTCTTAATGAGATTAAACATGGATGGGATGAAGTTTCAACAATTCAATGGGTAACCGGAACCTGAAGCCTTCTATTTTCTTTTATGCCATATCAATTATGTTGGAGGAAGAAAATACCATACATAATAGAAATTATCAGCTCAACGATTCTCTGAATAAAGATAAGTTCTCAGGGAATGATAATTATTCAAGTTTTATTTGTCATGCTTAGTTTAGCCTTTAAAAGGAGGTACATTTCTTGATCTATAGATATGCTTAAGTTGTATTATATGGCTTATGTACCTTAGTTCTTGTGTCAATGAGTTGGTGGCTTACATGGAACCAATCAGAATATTTACCATGATATTCTGAACCCTTTACAACTAAAACATATTTGTTTTTCCTTCTATTCTTAAAATAGATCATGGATCTCAGAGCAGTAAGAGATATCATTGCATAATTATAATTTTAGTTTCTAAAAAACTAAAGTCCAAATAACAATTGACTATTGCTGTGTTTTCCTCCTCGTTGACGTGCTAATTTAAGTTTTGCAATGCAGGCATTTTTGCTATTGGGCTCTGGAATATCTGGTAATTTGCTTTTCTACGAAATCTTAATTTTTTTTTTTCCAGTTCAGTTTCTTGTGTACATCATCGTGTCTATGATCATGTACATTTGAAGAGATTGGTCTATCTTGACATTCACAAAAAGAGAGGATGACGCTATCTCACATAATAATAAGGTCTTGAAGGTTCCCAAAATAGTAATTATGATAATTAAAGATGAGAAAGTACATATCCTTTAATGATGTGCTCAAATTTTCAACTCCTAATTATTTTCCTCTTTAGTATCAAAGTTTCCGTCCATTTGAATAAATTAATGTCCAAATGCAAAGATCCTTGTTTTTTTCACAACTAAAATATTTACACCTCTTTATATCAACATTTGCTTAAAAAAGTTTTTATGTTAAAGATGGTTGTATTCAGCAATTTTTAATGTGTTTTGGAGTCTTTACCTTTGTCTTTTTGCAGTGAGTCTATTTGCTTTTAACTGAAATGCTACCTCTTGTAGCAAGGAAAGAGCTGGACCTCCCCAAGCCTTTCATAGTCAGAACAGACTCATTGAGAGAGGGATCTTGAAAGAAAAATGCCAGTTACTTTCTGAATTATATGTGCAGTTTTGACAAGTGTAAAATTAATGTATCAGTTGTGCTTATATATAAAAAAAACTACATTGCTTTTGTAACAAAAGGGAATATAGTTCCAAAGAGATACAAACATAAGGAATAGAAATAGTAAAAAGGAAAGGGATATATGTCCAAAGGAAACAACACAACAAGGAATGCAAATAATACAGATTAAGTATTGCTTCTTAATGTTGCTCGTCATTAATTTAAAGGATCAGAAAAGTTAAAATGAACAGGGACTATAATTAGAAACAAAGGTAATTTAATTCAGCTTAATAATGAAAAATCTTTATAGATTTTTTCCTTAACTATTATTAACTACTTAAAAAATAAGATATAATCATTTGCATGGTAACCACTGATAGTAACCAATTATAGACGAGTAATAATCATTCATTAGTCACAACACAAATATTAGATTGACAATTACTCAATTGATTTTTTGGACAAAAGATGAATAATAATCATTCGTGTAATAATTACTCAGACTATTATTAACCAATCAAAAGCAAATAAAGATAAGAAAAATGTTAATAACGTATTTTTTAACACACATTCTCTTGTTAAGTAAAATTTATTAAAATCAAGAAATTATAAATAAAATTTATTAAATAAAAAATGAAATTCATAATTTTATAATTTTTAATAAATTTTAATTGATATTAAAAAATATATTAAAAAATGTGTTGTTAACTTTTCTCATCAAAACTTAACATAGATACTAATAGATAATTGAATTCCTACCTATGTATATATATATATATATATAAAAGGGGCTGGAAAAGGCAAATCTCATTTAAATGATGCCTAGGTCTTGAAAGAAATAATGCACGTCAAAGAAAAATGAAAAATAGCTGTTGAAAACAAATATTGCACTATTAACACTCGATGAGTGCTGTTCATTATTCAAAGATGGCAATATCTTCGGTTCCAAGTAGCTGTGATTAACCAAACATAAATAATAAGCATTGCCAACTGAATGTTAATCATTTACTCCATTAAATGATTAATATTAACGAATGAGTGATAGTCCCTAACAACCGCACTGTGAGGCCGACGTTATGGTTTTATGAACATAGTGTTGTCTGTCATTTCACCACATACCAACCCCATTATGTTTTAAATGGCTCTAAAATAAGCTTATTGCAAAAAATGTTAACATGTTTCAAAGAAATTTGGACACTAATTTCACGTAAGAAAAAACTAAAATACTATTTTTTTTTAAAAAAACATGGTTTTATTCTTCAATTAAAATTGAAGTTTCACATCAACAAATTGGATAATATAAATTTGTATTAAATGTCAACATATATTACCGAAGTAAAACTTCAATACTGATTAAAAAACAACCCAAAAAAATTTGCAACTAAGTTTTGCACTTTCAGAGGTAAGCAGTGGGTGAAGAACTGCTGGAACAATCCAACTAGGCACATAAAATTTGAGGCATTTGCACCACTTACATGGTCACTATTTGCAGGAACAAACATTTTTCACTCATTGTCCATCTTTCAACTGATAAAGTTACAGCTGCAAAATTTCATAACTATTTATGGACATCAAAATTTAGAATTAATATTACAACAATTACAAAAGAATTGTGTACAAACAAATGGTACAACCTGACAATGACTGCACTGTAGATTGCAAAAGGAAAACCAACAAGAAAGAGAAAACAAGGAAAGTAAAAGGAAAGGAACAAAGAGTGGAAAGAATCACAACTTGGACAATAATGTAATTTAGATGATGGCTTCAACCACTCACTTTTTTCATTCCAAAAATAATATACAACTTGACAACTTGTTCTTCACCTTTCAGCAGCAAAATGAACAAAGATTTGGTTAGTTGTATAATTGTTTCCTATCTTGCTGAGTCTTCTACAACACGCGATGACTGAGGCTTCTCATGCCTTCCCGATGCACTTGGTCGAGGCACTTGAGAACCAATAACTGGCTTCTGTAACGGCTTCAGAGCCGCCAATATTTCAGAAAACGTAGGTCTCAACTTTGGATCTCTGTTGTGCAAGAGAAACATCTAATCAGGCAAAAAAGAAATTTTTTCACACATCCTTGGTTGTGTTCTGTAACTATTTGTACAAAAACATTTGAATCATATCATGCCTACTACGTTTTACCATTTAACCTTGTACAGTGATGCACCTCCCAATAAGTGCATCTACGGTTAAAAAGTGTGACAACTAATAATTTCTCAAAGTGTTTGGCGCCAGCGGCATATTCAATTTGGTTCAATTAAATAATCTAACATTCAGGTAGTTCATCAGTTGGTCTCTCAGCAAATCATAATTGTTGGATAAGGACAAGGGAAATTGACAGACTTGGCACATTGAGAGTGCTAGTTTTAGGCAATGATGATGATGGAATTAAGGAGGGTCACAATTATGGAATTAACATAAATTGCTGCTCCAGTCCTGGTAACCAATATTTTCAAATAATAAAATCTCATCGATGTACAAGATTAATAGCTTACACTCTACAGTGCTACCAGAATTTGGCTTAATTGTTAGGTCACCAAGGATATACAGATCATGTTTGTCTTTCTTTTCCCTATCTTTCAGTAAAGGTCTATTTGTTAAAGTCAAGCAAAAGTAATAAGGAATTGTGATTACAAGACAAAGCAGCCATGATAATGATTCCCACACCAGATGGTTAGTCACTTGTCACTAAAGTTATTAAGAACCATATTCAATTTCATAGTATACTACCATAAACAAATTTTCCTGCTAGGAGGATGAAACTACTGTATTTCAGACAAAGACCTTTCAGTAATCCAAAATATGTAGCAAATGCTGTCATGAAAAGGATTTCACCAAAAATAAACACATTTACAGACATTTTAGAATGAAACAATAAAATAATGAAAAAGTATACTCACGTTTGCCAGCATTTCCTGATAATATCTGCAATTGCAGGGTCCATATTATCTGGAATGTCAAGACGGCGATGCTGGAAGCCCACAGCACCGACAACTTGCATCGGATTCATTCCTCCCCACGGTTGCTGCAAAGTAGAGAGCTCCCATAATATGACCCCAAAGCTATAAACATCACACCTAGATATTGGATCACAACTAATTAGCATCATAAAACCAGGAAGGGTTTAAAAAGTGGCAAAACAAATGTGAACAAAATCCCAGTTTGTTTTATTTCCCTGAAACTACAGATGATAATTTTTTTCTTGTTGATTAAAGAAGATTTTGTTAGTAAGGAAAGGTGACTAAAACTCCAACAGTCTTTCTTGGGGCAAGAGGAGGAAGCTAAGAAAATTTTAAGCCTGACAAGCAAATAAAATTAGGACTCTCCCAAAACACCTTCATGCAGAGTATCAAACAGACCATATATGAAGCCCTATTCCGTAACATATCAAGGGACACACAAATACCCTTGAAAAGGAAGTCCTGCTGCTTTAATTAAGTAGATTTTGTGCAACAGAAATCACACAATACCACAACATTTTAGCTTCATTTTTCTCGGGAAACAATTTAATCAAATCATGAGAAACGGAAACAGGGTTGAAAGACACACTTAAGAGTCACCAAGAACTCCAACAAGCTTTTTTCATGAGAAATTATACACATAATATAAAAAATAATAGTTTCTTGTTTCTGATAAAGCCTACACGACCACACTTGATAGGAGAAATATCCACATAGATTGGCAGATACGCAGCATGTCATTTTATGGTAATATTAAGCAAAGGAGGAGTTGAAAGAAGGGAAGGGTTGCAACCGCACCACCTACCCCTCAAGCATAATAATGAATAAATAAAAAATGAGAAAGCCAAGAGTAAAAAAATTACTTCTCGTTTGAAGGTTCATTTCTCAACACCTCAGGAGCCATCCACTCAGCCTGAAACATAATAAACAAAATGAATTAACTAATATATTTAGCTGCAGTAGGAAGCTTTTATTCATAAGAACAGAACAGACACAAATAATGCTTATGAATACAAACTTAAAATTCTGTGTTTTTTAAGACATGATTTGTGTTGATTACAAGCAATTTACCCTAATTATTAATGTTTTATGAATGCAAACTATTAAAATTATCTTCATTTTTGCTATTCTATACAACTTGTGCACAAAACTTTGTTCATGAAATGAGGAAATCAACATTTTCTTCCTAATCTGAATCTTCCCAAATAAATACCAAAACTATGGCTAAGCATATAGCTTTGTAACCTATTATGACATTTAAGAGAAATAGGGAAAAAAACAGAACCGCATATACAGTTGCATGACCACCGTCAGATGAAATATTAAGCAGTATTTACCATCACTTTGAA
This sequence comes from Pachyrhizus erosus, assembly GCA_026544285.1. Lineage (NCBI taxonomy): Eukaryota > Viridiplantae > Streptophyta > Magnoliopsida > Fabales > Fabaceae > Pachyrhizus > Pachyrhizus erosus. Next base: position 11,594 of record JAMLFT010004560.1, on the reverse strand, counting down.
TAAAGTGTATTATTACCTGCCTTATACTGTGATTGCAACTGACAGTATCATGCAAATTTTATAGTTGTACTTTGTTCAGTTTTTTTCCTTCTAAGAATTGTATATATGTGCACTTTGCTCTAAAGATTATCCACACATCCTTGGACCATGTTTGAAATTGATACTACAACATATGCACAAAATAATCCTTGGCCTGAAGATAGGCATTATCAGCCCCAAAGGCTCAATTTACTACACCAAGCATATACTAAATGATAGGGCAAAAAGTTCCAGGCTTCCAAAACTGTTTTCAACAATATCACAAGTGTCTGCATCTGTGTGTGTACACATGTGCATAAATAGCATGACTCCAATTGAACATGTAACATTGTGAACAGCCATGCAAGTAAGAGGATGAAAGAATAAATAAGTTGCAATGGGCAGAGTTTTAAGATAGCTTACTGTTCCTGCAGTTGATCTGGAAGAAAGGAATGTGCTATGCTTCATACGTGATAAGCCAAAATCACATACCTATTCAACAGACAGAAAAAACATCATCATGTCAACACATAGCATCCTCCATGCTATCACTAACATTTAATCATGAGATTAGATTGCACCTTCACAACCCAATTTTTGTCAACGAGAAGATTTGGGGACTTCAAATCACGATGCACTATCACAGGAGTGCAGTTGTGCAAATAGTTCATTCCTCGAGCCTGAAGATTCAAAAGAAACAAAAAGTTATGTCAAATGGGCTTCGCAGCAATGACTTTATGAATACAATACATTGGCGTTGCATTAAAAGATGATAGAATCTTACAGTATCGAGGGCCATCCTCAAACGCCTTCGCTCATCTAATTGACTGTTTGGTCTGTGAAGTAATCTATACAAACTACCTCTGCATAAGATTGTCTACATCTCAGTATTTGAAGAGTCAAAAAGGAAAAACAAAAACCCATCCAAAATATATTAATTAATTGCATAAATTAAATACCATAGAGAAGTTGTAGGGGGTCCAAATCAAATGATGCTCATAGTACATAAAATATAGTAACATTTTAGATTTTTACTTTATCTGAATAATGTTTTATTAATCATACAAGCATCAGAAAATAATTTAGGTTTAAATCAATTAGATGCAAAATGTAAATGGAATGATTGAAAATGCATGCTTACAGTTATCTCCAACTTTGTCTGCTCACGTCTAGAATATTCATCTATTGGAACAAGCATTATTATCAATAAATAAATAAAGGTTTAATTACCTTTTTAATCCTTATAGTTGCAAAAACTTCTCATTTTAGTATTTATAGTTTAAAATGTCTCATTTTAGTCCCTATAGTAGCAAAAACTTTCAATTTTAGTACCTAAAATTTAAATAATCTCATTTTGATCCTTTTAGTTACAATTTTTTAACTGTTGTGATCTCTATTGTCTAAAATTGTCTAACGTTGTTACATACAGATGCTTTAAAATTGTTATGAAACTCAAATTGTCTAAATTATTTGACAGTTTTTTACTGTCAATTTTAATTTCATAGCAATTTTAAAGAATCTAAACATAAAAACATTGGGTGATTTAAGACAAAAAAGACCAAAAAGGTTAAAAAAATTGCAACTATATGGATCAAAATGAGATGTTTTAAATTATAGGTACTAAAATGAAAAGTTCTTGTAAATATAGGGACCAAAATAAGATATTTTAAACTATAGGTATTAAAATGGAAGTTTCTGCAACTATAAAGATCAAGTAATTAAACCATAAATAAATCACTAAATGCATTTGTTTAATGAAAAAATCTAAGCAGGTTCCTGGTTATTATTTTCCAATTAGCATTTGGGATACATGCCACATGGCCACATCATTTACTAAACCAATTTGGAAAGTATATTTGGTAGATGTAGCATTATTATTTTGTCTTCTAGAGAAGTAAGAACATTTTCATAAACTACAATGTCAGGGGTAGGAAATATCAACTAAAGAAAAAAAATGCCAATTTACAATAAACAATCTCATAACTCATGAAGCACTGGGAAATGAAGAATTTCAAGTTACCTGGGAAGAAATTCAGTAACAATCGAAAGGTTTGGAGGTCGAGTTACAGCTCCCATGAAGAGAACAACATTTGGATGCCTCAATCTTTTCATTATTCTGACCTTTTGAAATTAATATCATAAGTTTTCTGGTTTCTAATTTATATAACAGGTTAAATAAGCTTTTCAATCATCTAAATTTATTGGTATGCACAAGAATATGCAGCATTGACAGCAAGAGTTAGAACACAATTTCAATAAGGAACCATATGAATACAAAAATTACAGGGTGGGCCAACAAAACAACTGAAACTAAAATATTTTGAAGAAATAAAACCAGAATTACACCTGATAATATTTTGAAATGATCAATAATAGACAAAAAACCATTCATGAGCCTTTTACCTAACAGCTTAAACAGTTAGGATAGTTCATTCATGACATATTATCAAAGCCTCTGAGTGGTCATCAGTTCAGTCCTTGATTCTAATTTCTAATAAAGAGAAGAATTTCAGCACATCGTTCTAATTTCTAATAAAGATATGCTAAACATAATGATTTAGGTATATCTTTGAGACAAAAGACATCCCACAGTCATTTTTGGATTTTAGTATCTTCTGTTCAAAGCAGAATCCTATTTAGAACCAAAATATAGAGGGATTATCTGATTTTTCCTTTTAGTTTTAAAGCAATTTAAGCTACTTATGTTGAATTTAACTTAGTTTGTCCTCAAGAATATGAATTTTAGAATATTAGAGTGAAAGAGATAATCTGTATATTTTCTGTTAAATATAATTAGGAATGTTACTCATTTTCTAATATTTTTTTGTATGTTTTTATTTTAGGAAATAAAGAAGGGAAATTGGATCAAGAAAAGATAACAAAAGCACAGCCCAAAACACAAGAATATTGCATTTAAAAGCATTGAGCCTGGACATCTAGCCCACATATAAATACGATTAGAGAAAGAGAAATTGTGATATATTGATCTTTTTCACTCAGTGTTGGGAGCAGTCGTCATCTTTCTCTTTAGGAGTTCTACAGACAAGAAAAGGATGGAAACTCTCACTTCTTCAATGATGTATGGTGCTTTTCTTAATCCCTTTTCTTTTTTATTTTTGTTTTTATTTCCTCGGTGTCTACCTAGACCACATTTTGTTAGGGTTAAGGTGAATTTCAATGCAATCTATGGATCTCTAAATTGGGCTATTAATAAAATTCGATTTCTTTATCTTTGTGGTTGTGTTCTCTCTGCTTAACGCTCTTCAGACTTGATCAACCTTAGGATGATTTGATCTATTTAATAAATGGAAATTTGTTTCATGAATGCATTCAAAAACATAAATCTTGTAATCCTTTAGGCTTGGTATAGTCATTGGATGTTTGTTACCTTTAGGAAGTTCTACGCAAAAAGCTTATTCCTTTTTAATTTCACCTAAAAAATTAGGGTTCCTAATTACAGATAAAGGTTTACTTGCCTAAGGAATTAGGATTTAAATAAATTAGCAAACCATGTAAACAAAGAAGAAACTAGATTGAATTAATACTCATATTAGAAATTCTATATGAAATTGAATGAATCTTAATCCCAACATTTTTCTCATTTGAATTAAACCCAATTTCTCTGTGCTCTCGTTTTCTTAATTCTAAAAGTAAACCTAAGAATGAATCTTCATTGTTTCTCTTTAATTTTAATTACTATTTCCTTCAAATAATGCAATTCCAAACTTTTTTTCCGTGGTTCCTATTAGAGTTGTCTTCGTGAATAGCAAGCTACTCTTCAATCTTTCTGGGAACAATATTTGGAGTTGACCCGTTTTAATTATTACTTGCTAGCAAAGATCCCATAAAAGATGTATAGCCTAATAGGTTAAAAAAATGAAATGCACTTTTCACTTCAGAGGAATATCCCTTAAATAACAATGCACAACATATTTAAAAGCAAAGAAATCTTGTGAGAATGTTTCATTCTTTCCAAACCTGATACACCAAAGAACAGCATAATCGAGAGAACAAGTAAAAGAAGCTTTAGCACAGATTCCCATGTCTAAACAGGATAGATTAATATAACACCTCCCTCCCCCCTACTCTTTTAAAGCCAAATCTAATTCCATATTAATAGAAGTGTAATACAAATTTCAAATTAGACTAGAAGAACAGTATAGTAAACTAAACAAAAAGATTGTAGCCATATTAAATGTGATTATGAAGATGAAGCACATAAATCACATCAATGAATGCAACTGAAAAGATAAACCCCAAGATCACTGCAAAAATGAGTAAATTGCAAAAGAAATACAGTGGGGGAGGTAGAGATGGCTTGTACCTCAGTTTTAAATTCTTCAAGTGATTCACCAGATATATCTTGATCTAGAAATCTCTTTACAGCTATTTCCTACAAACCAAAGAACAAAAATGTGTAGTAGATGTAAGAATTCTACAATCTACAATATAACAGAAAATTACCCATAACAATACTGACAAGAATAAAATGGGAGAGCAAAGTAATGTAGTAGTAAATATTGCAATAATGTGGATGACTGTTTTGGTCAAATCAAAATGAAACTAAAGCCCAAGAATTCTTGGCACACATTCAATTAATAAAAAGAATTACATTTTATAATTTGTAGCACATATACAGGTGCAGTTGCAGCAGTAATAAGTCTAGACATTACATTTCATTGCAAAAAAAGGATAAAGAATAAAGATGCATAACATACACCTCAGTGAGAAAAACACAATTAATTAAGTTCAAGAATATAAGAAACTCACAGTTCCATGCCATTCACCATGGTAAACCTCCCCATATGATCCTGCATGTCAAACATGTGCCACCCAAATGCAAGTGAGTACTTCATAGTTCATATGCAAAACCAGATGAATAGTAACTGCCATCTAAGAAAAGAATGTAAACAAATCTTGTAGAACAGAGTACAGTTAATACCGAGTCCGATACGCTCACCAAGCGTGATTTCCTCCCATGGAATGTCAACCTCGGCAACATCATCGAGTGCAGAATCAGATTTTGTGCTATCATTACTCAATACTGATCTATCAGATCTTCTGTCACCTTCTGAATTTGGTCCTAAAGCTATATGTTCTCCATCACCACTACCCTTCAGGTCATAACCAGCACTGTCTGTATCTCCATCACTTCGACTGCCCTGTTCAAACTGTTTACTAACAGCAGCAGTGGTTGCCACTACAGCTGCAGCAGTAGCAGTAGCAGCTGCTGCTACTGGAAGCTCTATGTTTGAATCAATGTTAGATTTTGCCACCGCAACTACCATAGAAGATGCAACAACAGCAGCAGCAGCTGCTGCTGCTGCAGCAACTGGGACATTTTGCCCATATTTTACCTGAGTTGGTATCTGCTGTCCAGCTGCTTCCCTTGTATGAAGAGGAAGGTTGATTCCTAAACCTTCTATAGGTTTAGAATGCTCCACCTGACTGCTAGAACTTGCTTTGGTATGAACTCTGTGGTGAGCCAAAGGAGGCAAAATTCGTGCAGGACCAAGATTACCATCTAGCGCAGCTTCTTGTAGTCCACTTCCCTGTTTATGCTCATCTTTTTCTTCCGTTGGAAAGTTGGCCTCAGTTGAGGAACCTAATTCCTCATCATAAATTTCAAAAAATAGATTTGGAGGAGCAACCACACCACTTTCAAGTAAAACATCATGAAGTTTCTGGGCTAAGTGAGGGTTCTCCTTGGCAGCATCAATCATGTATAGAGAAACATCTTTGACTTGCATTCTACGTACTGCAGGAGAACTGATCCCTTCAGTCCAAGAAGGGGATCTTGCATGTACATGTGGATGATTAGGTCTACCAGGAGCTTCCTGCCCTGTGATCTTCTCAACATTGTGAGGACTTTTGAATTGATTTAAGGGTCTCATTGATTCTTCCTTTCCTGTGGAGGGCCCACGTACATCAAATTCTTTCCCTGTATGGAAAAAATGTTTTGATCTGTTTCCTTTGTCCAACATCCCCAAATCTGAAGTTTCTTCATATGAACTTCCGACACCACTGCTGGATGATGCCATATGAGAGGAATCAAGGTCTCTTGATGAAGGACTGACCACATACGAAGACTCATCATACTCTATATGCGATCCAGTTGCATCAGATGGAATAAGAGTTCCAGGATCTGCCATTAGGTCAACAATGTACTCCCTGAAATTCAAATTTAAATCAAGCACATCTTATAGATACTGAACAAGCTTGCAAGTCTTACTTTAGAAAAGATACAAAAGAATTGGACAATCTTTAACTACTAGCACTTTTAAAAGAATATTTGAAAATTCAACAAAAAGCTACAACAGCAAAAGAAAACCAATAACAAAGACATGGTAAAATACAGTTTCTATCCTAGAACAAAATGACACAAGAAGCATTAGAAACACAGTTTCATGTGCACTCTACCCAAATAGAAAATTGATGACAGAGAACAAGTAAAACAGTTAATATCTCAATGGCAATGCACAGAGAACTAAAAACAAAGAAATTCTGCCTCTTGCCAATATCAATTTAAAATAACAAAACAACTTTAATGGAAGTTACCTTCCATCATCAATCTTGACAAAGTTTATTGCCATGTCATCAGAACCAGTATATTGAAGCCCCTTCACCAACTGACATGGGATGCCCAAACTATCAGCTAGAACCTACAGTTATTATAAATTGATAAATTTTATTGCCTACCAAGACTTCTTGGAAATTAAATCAGAGAATTGTAAAAGCTGACAAAAATAGAAATTCAATGGTATGCTTGATCCATGTACAAAACCACACTCAACAGAAAAAGGCTTTTGTTGTTATATCTTAAATGCATAGAAAAGTTTTGAAGTACTAAGAATTAAGAGAATACAACAAAAAAATCAGAGCTTGTAGTGGTTCACCCGGAATTGATCTTTCTCTTGAACCTTGATTATTCTAACAATTTTTTTGGGGGTAAACCTAACAACAATTTTTCATTAGAGCCTTCTGTCAACTAACGTGTGGAATCATTCTTAATTAAAATTCAGACCACAAGAAAAAGGTGGGATAAATACCTTAAATAACAATGCACGATGCCGAGCCAATCCAATAGTTAAAGAACCAAGTGGCAAAACCATGCTACCAACAGTTGCTTTCAGATTGTAACTAAGACTCCTCCATGCTCTTGTCATGCTTTCAGGATCTCCAACTGGTCCACCCATATAGTCAGCCACAAATATTGCAAGCTTCCGCACCAAATTGCTATCTATAACTACTTCAAAATTGGGACTTGATTTGCCAGTTAACCCCTGGGACTTTTGTACAAGTTTCAACAAATTAGAATCAGCAGCCCTATTGACCAAGACAGCTTCCCCTGTACCACTACCTGAGATTGGTGTTCCTTGTAGTCTCAGATCTACAAGGGTAGGCATTTTTGCAGGGGTTGACTCAGTTAAGCTCCCATACAGATCATAGAAACCGTCCAAGATCTTGTCATCATAACCAAGAGCATTGTAATTCTGTGAAGCACGGATAAATCTACGATATGAGATAAGTTAGAAAGGAATATAAGTAGGACAGAGTAGGGTCAACTAACCACATGACATATAGGAATAAGTTCATTTTATACCCACACCGTTTAATGCATGCATCACCTAAAACAATCCAAACAATACATAGCAATCTAAGTAAATACTAAATCATAAACCTTCTATGTATAGAACCAAAAACTGTATTTGAAGACAAACATAGAAAAGCAAAAGTAAAAAAGATCCAGGATTATCTCTATAAAGGGAAAAACCATGACTACAAGTCTATAACAACCAAAGATCTCATAAAAAGGTTACAGTAACACTGAAATTGAACCCATGGCTAAATAGCTATGATTTATTACACTTATTATAATTGATAATTGAAAATGTTGTTGCAAATATCACATTATAGGTACACATTTTTCAAAGTGTATATAAGTATATGCAATTGGTTATGCTTAATAATTGTATTACATATATTATTATTAATTTTAAATTCAACTATTCTAAAAAATTAATTGTGCATTTGTAAATCTTATTTATATTCAATTGGTTATATATTTCTTAAAAATTCATTTAAAAATAGAAAATAAGATTTAACAAAAATTTATCATTTCAGTGAATTCTAAAAAGATTAATAATAATTTTGGCAATATATTTCTTATCAATTCCACTGTAATGGCCTAGCAGATGCAGTGGAATTTATAAGAGAAGGCCTGTGTTTGATTAAATCATTGTAACCAAACTGCAGGTGCATGAAGATGTCTGCATGGATACCTATAGATGGATGTTTTTAATCTATTGAATTAGTTCTAATCCACACATGCTTAATGGATTTATAGAATTGTATTTAATGATTTAGCACACATGCATAAATTATAACTGGTTAAACAGATAATATGATATTGAGAGTAAATTCTGGCTAGCATACCTATGAATTAACCAATATTCACATACGCTTGAGCTTATATATCAAACTCTTTCAATTGATAGTATGCATTCCTTGATTAATGTGGGCCCAATATCCTGATTTGATCTGTTGTAAATCTAGTTGTTCGCAGTTACAAATATATATATTTTTACCCCATCCATATAATAATAATAATTCCAAAAGCATACGCCCTAAGGAAACCACCCCAGCAAAGTATACCAAGCTAGAAACAATATACACTAAATAATTAAAGATTAGACACTAAACAAGAGAAATTTAGGAGGCATTTTGAATAAGACCTATATACAAGTTATGTATTAAAGAGGGGGGCGGAGGGGGGGGAGAGTTACAGCAAAAATCCCCAATAGCAGGCAAATCTCTTTAGAGCAAGATAAAGCCTACATAGAAAACTCTTCTGCCTAATCCAAATAAGAATTAGTATTATTTTTCTGATTAATGTGTCATGAACCTATTATCCCAAAAGCTTAAATTATTTGGTGAAGACACATAAATGGTTTATTGCATATCTTTGGGGTTGATGCATTGATAATGCACAATCTCACCTACTAGGTGCTGAAATTCATCTTGTGGGGGCAGCAAATCAAACTCTAGACAAATATAAGCTGATACTATGTCATGAACCAATTATCCCGAAGGCTTAAGTTGTTATGTGAATACCTGTAAATGGTTTATATTATATTTATAACAATATGTCTTATCATTTTATCAAAGTGATTTCAGAGTATTAAAAGAATTAAGTTTTCCCCTGATGTAAAACAACATTTAAGGGCCAAAGACCTTAAACTTCCTTTTAAAGAAAGAACCATATTTTGGTCTAAGTATTTAAAAATAACCTTGACTCTAATGTCCAAAGGCAAACTTCTCTTATCTTCATATCAATATTCCAATCAAATTTGTTATATTCTAAGCCATCATATTTAGTCAGGATGTACGTCAGATTAGTCCAAAATGCAGGATGTAATGCATCTTGCCTTGACTTCAGCATCACTTCGTAATATATACAGCTGATGCTGAATGATGCTGAAATTTCAACCCCAAAAAGCATAGTTCATAATGCCATTAATATATTTAACAATGTCCAAATCCTACCAACTATCATGTTTGTTATCCCTGTCATTCCACAAGGGTAAGAAAGGTCAAAGGAAAAACCCACATGAATAAGGGCACATCACGTGTGATATAAATACAATCTCACATCCTTCCTTCCATTTTTCTTTTCTCTTCATCTTCAGGCTAAGATCTAAACCCTTACTTTAAACTTCATGCTCCAAACAATGCCAGTGAAGAATGAAGTACCAATCTACACATCTGAAATTCTTAACATAATTCTAGAAGCCTCGAATTCCTCTATGAATGACCTGATTATCAAACTTATGACTTCCAATATCTTTTCTTTCAGCAGAACCATGATAAATAGAAGACTGTGAATAAAGTGACTTACCCAATACCGGTAGGCCACAACTTCAGCTGGTGTATAACCAGGGTCACAAGATCCCAAACTGATCTGCTTAACAGCTTCAATCTGCACAGCCTCAGGGTCCTCCTTTGCACTCAGCTCTAAAGCCAGCTGTATCTGATACTCTTCCTCCACTTCAGGATCCCTGGAAGCACTAGACCCTGAATCAGGCCTAGCCGAGTCTGACACAACATCCAAACTACTACTGCTCACTGCATCAGATGGGTCCATTCTCTCTCCCCTTGCCTGGCTCAAAGATGAAGGAGGACCAGGACTCTGCCTATTAGCAACTGAATGCAACCAACTGGAGAGCCCAGAAAAGGGCTTGGGCTCAGAACTTTGAGGGGACTTTGAGCGCAAAACCTTCTTGGAAGATGAAGATGAAGATGAACCAAGATTGGACTTGTTGCCTTTGGATGAAGAAGACCCCTGTTCATTATCTGATCGTTTAGACATGATATGAAGCTTCTTAAGAAGGTTCTTCATATCTTTCCACTGAGCAATAGTACTGAATGCTAGAGAAGTGGAAACACCTCCATAATGATCTTGGACCAAGCATGAAATCCAAATCACTTTCTCATAGAAGAAGAAGAACAAGGGTAGCTAAAAAATAATTCAAAAAAAGCTTATTTTTTGTTTGGCAAAAAGCTCTTAAAACCCAAATAAATACCAAAACAACCAAGTTTCAACCAAACAATAATACCCTTTTCAACCTTTGCCCAATCAAGGCGATCCAGATGCCTTGGATTGAAATGGAGCAGTTTCCTCCACCCCGGACAACAACAGATAGACACTGTTGAGAAACAACACAGAAATACACCAACAGAAAACAAGCATGTGCAGCCTAAACTACGCCAACTTCGGATGTTCTATACTAGTACACCACTTCACACATCATCATCATCAACTTTAGGAAGCAGAAAGAGGAGAAACGAGAATCACTGAGCACCCCAGATTGAGAAAGAAGGATCTTTCTGAGCGGAGCACAAAAATAGAAGGAGCATGGGGAGTGCTGAAGAAAACATTTAAGGGTAAATTGCAAATAGAGTAGAGAGAGAGAAGTAACAAGTGGAAGGAGTAGTAGGGGGCCACAAAGGATGACCCACTTGAGTAGAGGGGCAGAAGGATTTCAAGGTCCCAGAAAAGGCGAACTTGGTGGGAAAACACAACAACCAATGAAACACCCCACTTGTTGGTTCTTTCTTTCTTCTCATCCTCTAGTCTCCCAAATCAAAATGGTGGTGCCATTAGTTCGAACACTAGTTGAGTTTTTTTTTTTAACTGTAAATATTTACTTATTAATAATTGTTTTTTGTTAAAATTTTGGTTAATTAGTTTTAGTGTGATTTTTTAAGAATTTTATTTATTTATAATGTTAGAATCTTATACCTTATTTAAAAAATTTAAGTCTAATATTATTTAGATCAACGTTAGGATAAATTTAAATTAAACTTATTAAAAATGGAATATGTGGAATAGAAGAAGAAACCAACAAAAGTTGGTTGAATAGGTAAAAAGATTGAAGTCTTATCTCACATGTATATGAGTTCGACTTCACGCATTAATAGAATAATCTTATTAATAGATACTCTCAATCTTAAATATAAACATAATTAATTTCATAAATTTTAGATTAAAATATAAATAAAATTTAATTATTTTT
>JAMLFT010004559.1:0-19273 GCA_026544285.1 Pachyrhizus erosus | reverse complement strand
AATATAATTTATACAAAATAAACTTTTAATTTAATGATGGATTTTAAAATAAAATTATGTAATTGAAAGTTATTGAATGATGTAACACTTGGTGGAAGTTACTTTATTTATATATATATATATATATACTTAAATATGTTTTTGATTCCTGAAAAAATTACGAATTTTACATTTGAATCCTAATAAATCTTTGTTAACTTTTGATCCCTAATAAATTTTTTATTTTTTATTTGGTTCATGTCATTACTACAACTATATTAACTTAAGACATCATTTGGTAGAAAACATATATGCAATCATGATAAAAAAAAATTCATAAATATTTCAAGACCACTAAATAGAGTCAATATCATAACAAGGAGAGGATACAAAATACAATATTTTCAGGGACCAAATATAAAAATCATAAATTTTTTAATGACCAAAAACATATTTAAGCTTATATATATTATCACTTTTTAAATGTTTAAATGTTTTAATATGATAAAAAAAATTCATAACTATAAATTTGTTTAAACTTTAACTCAACATATATCAAATTAATAACTAATTAACATAATTTATTTTCATAGTCTACTCCTTAATTTTAAATTTTTTATCTCTTTGATTAAACCTATATAACATTTATAAAAGTCTAATACTTTTAATTTATTTTCATATAATAAAATAAATATTTATTATTATACTTTATTCTTTCTTAAAACCTTTGTTTCATTAGTGTTTGATAAATGATAATAGTATTTTTTATATATGATTTTTAATTTATATTTTTCAATCTTATCTAAAATATAAATTAAAATTATAATAAATATAAAACTCATGAATTTGAATCTCCACCCTTAAATAAAAGTGTTTTTAAAATATATTCTTTAATAAAAATATTTTTATGAATCATTATTATTCTTATTGAATCACATGTTTAATTCTAATCTTATATATTGAACATTTAATTTTATTTTAAAAAAAATTAACTTTTTCAAATATATTTCATAAGTTCAATTTCAAACTAAAAATTTAACTTGTGCGATACATGATAAATGTTTATTTAACATAATTAAAATCTAAAATAAATAAATATTTTTAATTTATAAATTATATTATAGATAAAATCATAATAAATAAATATTTTTAACTTATAAATTATATTTTAAATTTATAATAAATAACTTATAAAATAAATTACAGTAATGTTCCCTGAAATTTTTTTGAATTACATAAACATCTCTTGCTTTTTCAAAAGCTACAGTAACTTTTCTTGTAAATGATGATAGTATAATATTTTTAAATATTAAGGAATGTTAATAAAATATATAACAATGTGTAAGGATAATAATTTCAAATATTAAAGGAGTTAATGTAGGAATAATAAGAAGAGTAGTGTTAAGTGTAATTTGTATAAAACATATGGAGTTTCATTATAATTTACTCTAATTTATATAATGATACAAGGCTACTTTTAATTTTTGATTATTTCTTTTAAAAATAAAGATAAAAATATAAACAATAAGTAATTGAAAAATTAAGTAAAATTAAGATAAAAAAAAGTAGTTTGAGATGGTCAAAAAAGATTTTTTTTACTATATATCAAATTAAATTAAATTTAAAATTAAAAGAAGATATTTAAAAATAAAAAAAAATAGGTAAATGCTCAATATACCACCAACATATTGTTGGTTTGAATGGAATTAAGCTTAATCTCTTGTTAAAATTTTGTGAATGAAAAAAAGCATGATCAAAAAGAAAAACCTAATAAAAATAGACAAATTTTTTAATAAATATTAAACATTAACAAAGTTAATAGATGTTTTATAACTATTATATGATAAAAAAAAAGTTCTACAATTATGATAAGATATTTGACTCAATGTAAATAATAATAACTCTTATTATCATTTAAAAAAAAAACTTCTAAAAACACACTCTCAAAAAAGAATAAGTTCTAAAATCATTATAATTTAATATAAGGAATGATGATAAAAATAAAAATTTCAATCATCTTAAAACACTCTCCTTTGTATTTATCCATGTTTTCTTAATTGCTTACCTTATTTTATTTTTTAAAATTGAATCTCAATAACATTTAAAAGATATTGTAAATAATTCAAAATAATTTTACATTGCAATATAAATTATTTATCATAAATATAAAATTATATTTAAAAATATTTATTTATTATAAATTTTAATTTTATAAAAAGAAATATTTATACTGGTACGTTATCCTAAAATACTAGTTTTGTTTTTAAGAAAAGAAAAGAAAGTTTGCATCACTTTAACTGTTAATGCTACCAACCAGTTGGTAGGATATCTTCAAATCTGCATTTCAGTTAGAGTAAGATGAAACTTTTGCATCAAGTTTAGTGATGCTATATATCTTATCACAAAAGACGTTGTATCCATGAGATTAGGCAATCTTACCTAAAACTATAAGAGTGCATGGCGGTCGTTGCTACAAGTGTATTGACTATTTCCTAATGATATAACAATATTTCATGATGTTACATTAACTTCCCCGTAAATCAACAGTTACATCAATTCCTAGTTAGTATACCAGATAGACAGGTGTTGCTAGTACCCTCACCTACAGTTCTAGTAGCCTGAATTGAGAAACACGTGTTGCCAAATTGTTGGTACTCTCATCAAATGCAATATTCTCCTGAAACACAAAGTAAATTCCCTTCACTTTTCTCTTTTGTCTTTTTCTTTTTCTTTCATGCAATTGAAAAACCCCTCCTTGAAGAATGTCAATTTTGAAGTTTCTATATCCGCAGGGACACCTACATACACTGATTGTATTTTAAGCAACATGGCCTGTTAATTCATATTTATATGACCCTTTTCTCTTTGCCTTTTCTGTTTTGGCTCTTTTAAGTAATTGGTATTGAATACTGTTTTACAAAGAGTACCTTGCATCTTGATCGAATGAATATGTGATCCAAGTCCATGAATAAGCCAGATTGTTATGGGGTGGTTGGATTCACTATGGAGAAGTGGACGAAAGTTTATTAAAAGAAAAGACAGCGATGCTGGCGATGCAGGTCTTTTCTGAACTTCTTAGATGATGTCGTTGTAACTGAGTTTTATTGCATTCAACTGAATGGTTTTATATCTAATTTGCATAATGTATGTATATCAAACTTTGGTTTCTACCTATGTTCGTGTGTTATTTATTTGTTGCTTTTTCTGGGATTGGCTTATGAAATTTGTAACGTTCAACCCTTGATGAATAGATCTCAACTATCTTCATCTTACATTAATATCATTTTCCCCTTCCTATTCTGCATTCTGTGTGAAGTAATATTTTATCGTTTAAAAATCATTGGATACTCCGGCTTTAGCGATTGTAAATTATTAGTTAGTTACGTTTCGTTTTTTTTTTTGTTTCTCTTTCTTTAGCTTTCATAACCTCATCATGATTGCATCGCACGGTGTTACTGATCATAGAAACTTTCAGAGACCAATTTACATTTTGAATTGAAGCGATACTGCTCTGCTTGTTTTTCTGCAAAATTTGATTGATGTTCTCACTAGCTAATTCAAAAAATTGACACCACCTTGATCGTTCTTTAGAACCACTTCGTAAACTATATGAACCTTTGTTCAGCAAATAAGAAATGAGGATCGTGAAATGAATGTGAAATAAGAGTATATGACTTATCTTAATAGTATTAATCTTGGTTTCATTCTTCCTTCTTTAGCATCTTCCCTTCTGCTCCATTCTTTTTCTGTTGAACTATAATGCAGTTCTTTTATTTCCACAGCTGACTAGAGCTCAATTTATTCAAGTCTTATTTAGATAAATCTCTCCAGAGTGTTTATAGGAGAAAAAAAATAAGTTTTTTTAAAAGTTGATTTTAACTTTATATATAAGCTGATTTTGTGCCCTGGAGTAATATCGGGGACATATTCAATGTTTTCAATTTTCCCTTTTGCAATGAAATGATTATAAGATATTACTTGTTAACATAAATGCCAGTATCCTTGTTCCAAATACCAATATAAACTAGACTTGGTGAACTCTCCAGCTAATGCCAATTGTAATGAATTGAACTATCAGGTAGAGCACTGGAAGAACTCAGATCTTCTCTCTACAATGAGATCCGAACCTCAGAAGGAGCCAAGCGTCAACAGCAAAGATATTGTGGACCAGTGGTGGCACTGTCCTTCAACTTCATGGTTGCTGTTGGAATTATCATGGCAAACAAATTGGTCCGTACAATTTGCTTCTTTCTTGCATTGCATGTATCATTTTATAATGTGATGACCTGATGCCCCAACTAATCTCTACCTCTCTAGAAGTTCAGCCTATTGATCAAGCACTCTTACATGTATATGTATAACTATACCTATGTTGTTAACAGGTGATGGGTAAAGTTGGCTTCAACTTCCCAATTTTCCTCACATTTGTACACTACATCACTGCGTGGCTTCTCCTTGCCATTTTCAAGACACTCTCAGTGCTTCCTGTGTCCCCTCCATCTAAAACAACTCCATTCTCTTCTTTATTTGCACTTGGTGTTGTTATGGCCTTTGCCTCTGGCCTTGCAAACACTAGCCTCAAGTATAACAGGTTCGTTCTCTTGTTTTCGCATCTTTACAATAAAAGATTTAAAACTTTACTGTTCGCTGACAATCCAGCTTTTGCAGTATCGGTTTCTACCAAATGGCTAAGATTGCTGTTACCCCAACAATTGTTCTCGCGGAGTTCATTCTTTTTGGGAAAACCATTGCTTTTAAAAAGGTGAAGAATTAATCTTGTTCCCTTCTTTTTCTTTTTCTACTATTCCAGCCCCCTCCTTTCTTTGTTTTTAATTCACTTGCAATGATGCAGGTTTTGGCTCTGGCTGTTGTGTCAGCAGGTGTAGCTGTTGCAACTGTAACAGATTTAGAGTTTAATTTATTTGGTGCTCTAATTGCAATTGCATGGATAATCCCAAGTGCCATAAATAAGATTTTATGGTCTACTTTACAACAGCAAGGAAACTGGACAGCTCTGGCGTAAGTACTAGTAATCAGAGTGCATTTGGAAAACTTTATTTGCAACTTATTTGAACTTACCTTTATGATATAAATATTTGTATAAACATTTAAGAGAGCTTGTGAAAATAGCTTACAATCTGTTTATGATTATAAAAATAACTTACATAAAAACAGTTTAGCCTTATTTCTCGTCGATTATAGAAACTAGTTATACATAAGCATCATAAAATATTTATTCAGTAAGTGCTTAATTAAACTATTTACTTGAACAATTTCCCCTGGGCAAAATTATGTTATCACTTGTCATACCCAGACTTGAGACTCTGTCATTGTAGGTTGATGTGGAAGACAACCCCTATCACAGTTTTCTTCCTTGGGGCATTGATGCCGTGGATAGATCCACCAGGAGTCCTATCCTTCAAGTGGGATGTGAACAATTCAACTGCCGTTTTAGTATCTGCTCTCCTTGGTTTTCTCTTGCAATGGTCAGGGGCATTGGCATTGGGGTGAGACTGCATTCCTCTTCCAACACCATTTTTTGACACATAAAACATAATGCAATTGTTTTTCCTTGGTGGGTTAGTTAACTAATATCACACTATGAATCAACCATTGCAGGGCCACATCTGCTACAACCCATGTTGTTTTAGGACAGTTTAAAACATGTGTGATTCTGTTGGGAGGGTATCTATTATTCGACTCAGATCCTGGGGTTGTGAGCATTGGTGGTGCTGTTGTTGCTCTCTCTGGGATGTCAGTTTACACCTCATTGAATTTGCAAGAGTCTCAGGAAAATACCAAGCAAATTTTGCCTTCATCCAAGCCGAAATCAACAAGTGAAGACACCACAGATTTGAATGTAAATACTACTACCGCTCCCACCATTGTCTGAGTCATATAGTAGATGAATCATGAATACAAGAAAATCAAACACTTCAGACACTCATCTCACGTCCTCGTTTTAGCAATTCTAATTGTGCAGCGAGACTTATTGTATAGACAGATCAGTCACAGTACTGGAAATTTGTTGAGACTTTTTAAAGGTGGCTTGCTTTTCACAGGGTATGATAAACTAAATGATGTTAAAGTCGCTTTGGCCACCACACATTCTTAGATAAAGTTTGAAGGACATTGACAATTATTTACTAAGGAGATGACATGTTTGATTAAGTTAGAAAAAAGAAGCAAGCACGATCTTGCAAATGTAAGCCAGAGAGAGAGAGAGAGAGAGGAGTTTCTACTGTTACTTCAAACTTGGCCGCTATTGTACTTTTAGTTCCCGCAGTACACCGCCTGAGCAATTCTATTATTTAGGAAATGGTAAAAAACAATTAATTTCTAAGTTTCAACTCATCTCCACAAAAGTGAACAAGCAATAAAATATTACACTACGTAATATATTAATTAATATCATAATACTAGTATACATAGAGTTTTTTAATATTATTTTAAATTTTGTATATTAATTTTAAATTACTTTTGAAATTTTGTAATATAAAAAAAAGTTGAATGACAAAATTATTAAAATAATTTCTATACATAATACAAGTAATAAGTTTAGTAGTATTATTAATATTATTTTTCCTTGTTTAATTATTCAAGTAATATAATTTTATTTTTTAATTTATTTAAATAATATTTAACATTTTTGTAAATAATATTAAGTATAAAGATATTTCAAAATCAACATTAAAATTATCATTAATAGAAAATTGTTATCTATATAACACCGGTTGGTAACCATACTAAAACATTCTTAAGAACTACTTATATAATAATTCGATTGAATTATAATTTTAATCTACCTATTTTTTCAATTTTGAAATTTTCATTTTTTAATTTTTTTTTCATGAATTTGATCCATCACTAATTTAATTATATAATGTTAGTTCATTAATTAATTTAATATCTAATATTTTTTTAAAAAAACACTAATGCGACACTTAATGTAACGTCAGATCTGCACATCCGTGTAATATTGTATCACACTATCACATTAATATTTGTGTTAAATATTGAAGTTAATTGATAGACCAAAAGTGCACTAAATAAATTATAAGTGCATTAAACCTAGTAATTTTATCATTTATACCATATACATTAGACGATATAATTGTTTTATCATTGGTTGTCCACGCTCATGTAATCATGGGATCAAGTATGAAAATAACATTAGTTAATACATGTATCAAGTTAATACAAGTACCAAAATTGCACAATTTAAAAATAAGACTAAAATAAAAACAATTAAACACTACGGAAGTTAACAGTTAAACATCTGTCCACGTCCACCTCTCCTGCCAGCATTCCAACTCCATATCTACGACACTACGGAAGTCAACAAATGAACCAAAATTTACAATTTCAATCCAAAATCACCTAAACAATACTACTAAGAAGAACCGAAAATACAATTAAATCTAAAATTTATTAGAAATCACAACTATAAATTAAAATTATAAATTAATAGCATTAAAGAAAATTTAACCATATAATTCTGTGATTCCCGATAAGTTTTAATCGAAAATAAAGAATATATTTAAGCGAATATTAAAAAGTGCGTTCTTAAAACATGTGAACTATTAAGGTTTCAAGAAAGCTGTCACACGAGACGAGACCTGTAGCAAACAGTAATTTCTCAATAATTGGATGTGTTGAAAGAAAAGCTAGAATCATGCTGAATAGAAAATTGAATTTAGAAATTTCAAACCAAAAGAATCAGACAAAATAAATCCATAAGTATGCACGCTCCTCCATGCAGAATCAGGTAAGGCTTCTGAAGGGCTTAGGATAATGAGACTTGAAATGTGCTACAGAAGATATGTAGATATCACAATTTTCATGCTCCAAATAAAACTGTATAATTCAATGTCCTCTGATATCAAAATGTAATATACAGGTGAGAATTTAGAACGGAAAAATTGGTAAATCTCACCTACCAATTCTTGGCTTAGTATATTATCACTAGGAATTACCAAGTTTCTTATAACAAACTAAATGTTCTCTCGGGTAAAGGAAGAGGTGAGGGATAAATAACTTAGGCTCAAAAAATTTTAAATGAAAAAAAAAAAAAAGAGAAAAAGAAAACCTGCAACTAGCACCCTTCAAAATCGTTAGCACCAAATATCTCCACCAAAAACAGTTACTAGTTTTCCTTTCTCATTCTTTGGCCGCATTTTTATTTACACTTCAGATCAGGCCAGTGTTCATTCTTCCTGCATCTGAGCACATCATGTGTGCATATGAACATTATCGCACCATGAAAATGTTTTCCAGCCTAAAAATTAGAGTTCCAATTGATCTGTGCAGGCTGAGGCTGCTGATAAGATCCTGAAGGGGGCCCTACAGTTTCAACAGGTCCAGCCACAGCCTGAGACTGTTGCAAAAGGGTTGAAGCTGAAGCTACTGCCTGTCCTGCTTGATAGATACCAGCAAATGCCCCGTGAGCAGCCTGTGTTGGAGAGAAGGTGAGATGTTGTCCCTGAGGGGTAAAGTTATACAGAGAATTAACTTGCAAGCTGGATATGTCTTGGCCTGGAGCAGGTATCCACACTGCAGAGCCTTCACTCTGCAGCAAAAAATAAAAAACCATATATGTTTAGTAACTCCAGAAAATACCAAGAATTTTGTTTCAAGCTGATGAAGCAGACATAAACTCTTGACAAAATAAGATTGATACTATTGAAAACCAGGGACCAAAATATGGAACAAAAATTTCTATTTTATCAAGAAATATGCATGGGTGAAATAAAAGAACATCAATAAGGAAGTAAACCAACCGGCTGTCCTGTTGTATAGATCTGGTTTTCCTTTAACTGAGACACTGCAAGATCTTCATTTCCAGTGGAGCTTCCGGTATTAACTGTTTGACCAGGTGCATATCCTACAGGTGGAGTTATAAATGATCCAGAAGGAATTCCAATATGAGCTGCGTTTCCAGTGTTTGCTCCTGCCTTGAATTGTGGGAGAGGAAATTTGATCCCAGCAGCTGCTGGTAGATACATGTTGCCAGCTGATGGCTGTTGAGGGAAACCATTGTGGCTTAAAAATTGGTGTATTGGAGACACATAAATTGGAGGGTAATAGTGACCATATGGAAAGAAGTTAGTAGGGTATGGTGGCCTGAAAATAGAAACCGACTGTGGAGAAACAGGTATAGAGCTCTGCAGGGGTGGAGTTGGGCTAGGGGACACAGCCTGAGAACTTGCATTCTGCAATACAAAGTAAAAATAAAAAATAGAAACACAAGGAGATAAAATAGAATCATATAAAAGGAAAAAATATAGAGTCATAATAATTAAAAGAATAAATAATATATGCATTTGACAGTGTAAAGATTTTTACACTGTCATCCAATAACAAACCACTATGAATGATAAATTTGATAACTCTTATAATAACTACTTTAAAAGTCATACCAAGATAATTTATCATTAGTTGATACTATAAAAACTTTTACATTGACAGTACATGCCCATTAAACTATAATTAAAAATACAATAAATCTCTTTTAAAAAATAGAAAACATAAACTTAATTTCTAGTGTTTAAAAAGGCACACAAGTTCTTAATGATAAAAACCTGTGGTAAACCACAAATTTCTGAATAGGTTGCACTAATACCTTCCTAAAAATAAGCATGGGTATATATTCAAAGAATTAGGGGGGTAAAAAAAGGGAAGCACCAGAAAACTAGACAAACATTCACTGAATCTTGTTAAAATATAGCGAAGTAGGTTCTGATTCCATAATTCAAAATCAAATGATGCTTATTTTCATCAGGATAATGTTAGATACAAACAATGCTCCAGTTTATCAAATTCAGTATAAGCAGTAAGCATTCTACTATAATCAAAATCAACTAGCTATTTTCAAACTGTAAAAGCTTCATAAACCAGCCCAATAAAGCTTTACTTGCATGACTTATTTTACAAATTCTACAATTCTTGCTCCTCACAACTGCTTGATATCTCTAGGAACATCTATTATGAATAATCTCATCAATTTCACTTTAAGTTTCTTGAGCCGAGAAATGCTAGCGCCACTCTCTCGAACACTCTCTTTCTAACAGTATCTATGTGATTGGCTGAAATTTATTTAAAATCACCGATTTTGGTTGGTCTTACTCCTCATTTAATGATTTTCTTTCCTAATTTAGAAATGAGACTTGCAAAAATGGATGGTTTTCAATAAATTTCAGCCCTTCATAGAGAGAATGTTAGAAAAAGTGTCTGAGAGAGTGTCACAAGAATTCCTCTTCTTGAGCCAGATAGTTGTCCTGATGGCTCACAAAGTTAACATGTATAATTGACAATAAAAACTACTGAGCTGTTCAAACACTACTTCTACTTTGTAAGTCAAAACTGAAACTATGCATAGATTAGGAGTTGATATTCGTGTTTTAGGCATAACAATTGTTAATATTTGGTAAATACAGTAAATTCTGTAAGAGAAACATCATAGACCACACTGCAATCCAAGAAATACAACATACAAGCAAGGCTGACTTTCATGTGTTATATGAAGGAAACCATAAAGATAGCTAGGTAGTAACTAGACACAACACACTCCTTGCTTGTCAACAAGAAATGACTGAATAATAGAAACTGTAAATGACTAAATGATAGTAGGGACATTAGAAATAGAAACTGCAAACTATTACTAAAGATAGTTAGACATAACTTCTGTATATAGATACAAATATAAGCACATTCAAACATATAAAGAGAAACATCAAAGACCACCATGAAATCCTAGAAGTAAAACATCCAAGCAAGGCTGACATTTCCCACATTTATCAAGGGAGCCATAAAGGTTGCTCGACATGGCCCTAGCTAGATGGAGTCTAGACACAACATATTCCTTGCTTGTCAATAAGAAATTACTGAACAGTAGAAACTGCACATGATATTAGGGGCATTGAATATACTTTAAGTTCAATATTATGCATGAGATTGACTAGAATACCATCCTTTCCTTACAAGAAAGGTTTATTCTATCTTATAGTTCCCAATTATACAATCCAGGTAAATCAACCAAGAGCAAACAGTATTACTATAAAGAAAAACAAAGATACAACCTAAAAAAATTACAGAATAAACAAATGAAATTAACTTCGAAAACAGTTGTTAACATTTTTACAAGTTCATCAATGGAAAAAGTTCTAAAAAAAAATCCAATTCAAAACACCAAATCAGAAAAGAGTATTCAAACATAGGGAGATATGGTTTAATAAATATTGAGCAGAGGAAGATCTTAAGAAATAAAAGATGGAGAAACTTACAATAAAGTTAGGAAAACGAGATGTATCTTGTGACTGAGGCTCACTTCCCTCAAATTGAACCTGCTGAGTGCCTAACATGGTGGACATGAAATTCAAACCATAGTTTTGAGCAGTTGGAACAGTTGGAATTTGATGGCCCTCAGGAATTAACAAAACCTCCTTTGGCTGATCAACTTTTGTGTCAGTACCAGTTATAGAATTGCCTTCTGTAGCTGGTGTCTTTTCAATCAAATAAGATGAAGAATGTGGAAAATCAAGATGATCTCCTTGAGCAGTCAATGATGCGCTTTGGTTGCTACATCCAGACAAGAAATACCATCAAAACAAAAATTACATGATCACACCATGACACAAGTAATAACTTTGGTAAAAGGAATAAAAATCAATTAATTAAACCAGAATAATCCATGAAAGAAATAATAACTTAGCCATATGATAGACAGAGAGCACTGAAAAAGGTATAATATTATGTCCAGTGAGAGAACCTTCCCACCTTCCTAGCACTAACTTTCAGGCAGATTGTATTTATTTTGTTAAAGAAGTTTGATATAAGAGAACAAACCTAAGATAACCCAACCATCCACCACTTTTACACCATTTAAAAGGGCATGAGGGAACCCGTGCATGTGCACACACACAGAAGGAGGGAGAGAAGAAAGAGAGATCTGTGATTTAATATGCAAAGCAAAAGCACATAACAACTATATGAAATACAAACCTTGAAGTTGCAGCTTCATCACTCACGAGTGAAGATTCAAGAGCAGAAGTGTTATTGTCACCACCAGTTTCACTGTTAGATTTTTCACTTGGACCAAAAGTATCAAAGCTTCCAAATGTCAGTCCACTTTTTAAAGCCTCGGGTACTTGGAAATGGTTTGGAAAAGTAACATGTTGCCTCAACTCTGCTGAAGATTGCACACAAGCTTCTGAAGTTGAAACCTCAGTAATATTAGCTGTTTTACCAAAAGGCATTAGAAGGGATATAATTAGATATATATTAAAAAGAATTGAGAGAGAGAAATTGTAACCAAAAGAAAACAGAATAAAAGAAAAAGGTGATTCTTGGTTGTTAAGATGATTTCTTCCAACATGGAAGAGTATCTAAGCAAGTTAATTTGGGGGGTAGCACAAAGAAGCAGAACCCATACAAGTGACATGCTTATTTAAATTATAGGCTTAGTCATGCTGCTTCTCACTTAAAATACCATCAGAAACAGTTTAAAAGGTTCTTCTCCTGACCTATGTCTTCCTTCTCCTGACCTATGTCTTCCTATTCCTGTGGGCTTTTCTTCACTTTCTCTTCTGAAAACTTACATTGTCCTCCTTTTTATACTAGGGAGAGCAATGATAGTATCCATACGGTAGAATTGTTTGATCAGAAAATTCAAGGAATACTTCAACCCAGGAAGTACATTGAGGGAAACAGGATATAAAGCAACCCTATTACTCATAAGATTAAATAGATATAAAACAAAAACACTACCTAGAGGTGGCTGGCTACCAGAACTGGAAGATGGCCTCAATGAATCGTTTGGGGATGGAGATGAAAGTTGTGAAGGTTCAGATAAACTAATATTTTCAGCTTCATTTGACTTCTGTGGGGCATTAGTTTTGCTCGTTAAATTCATGGACCCATATTTTTCATTTTTGGATGCTGATAAATCGTTAACTTCATGAACAACTTTATTTCCTTTAACATGATTTGGGCCAGCAGATATCCGGTTGCTCCCAACTTCCCTACTAATAGCACCACTGACACCAGGACTCCGGGAGACAGATGATGCTACTACAGGATCCAAAGAGGAATGGACATCTGATACAGAAGTTTGCAGTTGATCAAAACTTGACACAGACTTTCCTTGGTCGGTACTGGTAACTGAGCCAAAGGTTTGAGTAGGGGAGGAGGCTGGTGCAACAACAGCTGCTTGTGGTTGGACATTTTCTTGATGGCCAGTGTCATTAGCAGCTGAACTACTTTTAGGTATACTAACTATGGGAGATTGGCCAGCAGAACCATGACCCGTCTTCCCATTGGATTGATTTGCAGCACCAAGGACAGCTGAAACTCTGCAAAGAAAAATTATTTTAAAGAGGATAGATACATCTATCTAATTACAGAAAGAATAAGCAATCATGCCAATATTGACTCATGTATTTAACATCACACCAACAAACAACTTAATATAAAACATATTTTAGCAATCCTAGTGTAGAATCTTAAGATATTATCAAGTTGATCATGCAAGCCATACTTCAAGCAAGTTGATTGTCAATAAATCAAAAATTAAGTAGGTTCTTACTTCTTCTATTCATTGGAGTTATTATTATTATACATTGAAGCTAAGAAATAATAGAGTACATATTGATATTTAATTAACATAAAATTCTAAGTGTGACTTCAATGTGAGATTTGGTTAGAACTTTTAGGCACAAAAAAGGAAAATAAAAGTGATGTCATTTTTCACCTTTCTTTCACTTCTTTGAGTCTTACCTTTGCTTTTATCAAATAAGAAAAACCATTTCTTTCCACCATAAATTTTCTCATAGTCAGAATTAATCTGGTGAAATAGAAAAATTAAAGCAAATACAAAAGGAAATTGCTACCTTGTAGCTTGAGATGTTGTATTAATCTTAGTTTTCTGTGAAACTGGCTGAGTTGAGGGAGCATGACTTCTCTCTGCAATGTGATTGATTCCATTTTCCCTTCGATTAGCTTGGTTCCTCCCAACACCACCATCTAACAACAGATATTTGCAAGGCAGGGTAACAACTTAAAAGTTAATAAACTAGCAAGATATTTGATGATGCTTAGGACAGGTCTCTGCACTAAAGCAGTTCAAGTTCTAAAAATAATCAATGGGGAAAAACCAAATCAGCATCAAAAGATAAGTAGTGGCAACGGAAAGGTACTTTATCTCAATGTGCTTGATTCAAAAGGAATATAATAGAGCTCATTAAGCACCAAAATAAAAGCATAATTCTTAATATTCAGATAAAAGAACTCAGTCAGAAGTTATTTTGGGAGGAAAGAATCACACAGTGATAATGTCTTAAGAAAATATCAAATAAAAATTACAGCATTCCTAAAGTATTTTTCTTTCAAGAGACAAGAAAATGATGATTTCCAGGTGACCTTTTGTGGAAATGAATCTTCATAAATGGAAGAGACAAGGAAATTAATAGCAAAGCCCAAAGTCAAACCTCTAAAAGGTAGGGAAATTGTACCAGGAAAGTTAGAGGAATATCCTCCAGAAGCAACCCTTCCCGCCCTCCCTTGTCCGCCTTGCTTTAACCTAGGCTCATCAGAAGGCCTGCTGCTCAATCCCTGCAACAATAAACTTAAGACAAATTACTCGGGCTAATAAAAAATATTAAGAGAAAGATGAGACATACAAGCACATTTACTTATAACTGTTACAGAACACACAGATAAACAAAAAAATGTATACAAGCAATTATAAAACATGAGCCAAGTCTCTTACTCTCAGCAAATAATATCACATGATCCCACACTTCATCAAAGGCAGGAATCAGAAACCTATAACAACTGCAACTATTAAAACATTCATAAAATGCTATGAAACCTACAACAAAATGGAGTCTGCCAATCACAGTGCTCATAAGATGACAGAATGGCAACTCATGATACAATGAAAGCTTGCCCAGCAGCTCACAACAATCAAGATAATGAATAGACTTCAATATAGTGGGTAAACAGATAAAAGATTCTTTCACTACAATTGATCCCCTCAATGGCAGAGGAAGTAGATGTCTGCGCCTTAATGTTGAGGTAAGAAATAATCTAATTCAGCAACTGAACTTTCAAAAGAAGATATAAACCAACTGAAATATAAAAGCAAAGCAAGTAAGGGAGGAGGAATCTTACCTCCTTCTTTCGGTCACGTCTCCTTCTCACTTCATGAAAAGTATCTGTGAACAAAAAAAAAAAAAAAAAACTCAACATTAAAAAAAGAAGTGAATCTAAAAGATGCCATAAAAACATTTATTTTCAAGAAATCCTAAATGATTACGAGGCACAGATAGAGTGTTGAAGCCATCAATTAAGAAACACGTGTGAGCGAGAGCCTGGCTGAGAGATAGATACCATCAAACACTAACAAAAGCAAAAGGTTATAATATTCAACTACAATAGCAAATTCCTCATGACATACATAAAACCCTACGAAGGTAGCTTTTATCTGGCTGAAGTACTGATAGACAATCTCCTTGTTCGAACCATTGAAAAGTTAAAAATCAAAGTTCCAATGTCCAAAGAGCCACACAGAGCTCCCCTCACCTGAACTTCTGAACTTCTTGTAATAAATTAAAATAAATTGAGAAAAATGAAGTTTCAATAGCAACCCTAACAGTGAAGTGAAGCTTAATAAAGTATAGAAAAATGGAAAGAGTAGGAATGAATGGAGAGCAGTGGATCGCGAAGAAGAGGAAAGGAACTGGCCTAAATAGAGAAGCTTCTGAGCGGTCTCATTTGGATCCATGGAACATTCTCTGAGGACGGCGTAGATTTCGTCATCGGTGTGCTGTTTGCCGGTGATCTCTCGGATGTCTTGGATGATTTTGCGTACATTGTTTGGGATCGGAACCCTAATACTCGAAGACCCACCACCGCCGCTCATCTTTCTGTCTGTGACACACACCAATGAAGGAAGGAGGGACACTCTCTGTTCCTCAAACTTATATTATTATTATTACAACACACAATCAATTTGAATCATTAATATACGCCAATTCCATTACTATGCTGCCCATTTTTTAAATAAATAAATAAATAAATAATAACTGCTTCAAAACCCATGCTTCATATATAAATTCATTTTCAGTATAAAATTTCATCTGTAATTTATTGTTGTTATTATTATTACCACGAAATATTTATAGTTTGCTTGATGTCGTCACCTAAAGTATCACTTTAATTTAAAATAGTTTAATTTAATAAAAAATATTAAATAAATATTAAATAAAACTTTAAATATCTTCTAATTATACAAAAATAACATTTTATAATATAAAAATATTTTAAACATATATTTATATGAAATTGATGTATGTTACTCTCACTCAATTTCTAAGACATTGAATTTGTTAATAAATATATGAATTTAAGTTTTACATAAGACATTTAAAATAAAAATAAAGTTCTCTATATATAACTAAATTTTGGATCAAATATTAATTTCATAGTCAGTTTGGTCAAAATAATTTTTCTTACCTAAAATAAAAGAAACTATATTGTTATGTAAATTAAATTTTTAACTTTTGTTTGCTTTTAAAATACAAATAAGATTACTTTTAATTGGATAATTATATAAAAAATTATAAAAGTAATAAGTAAAGATTAAAGTCTTATAATAATTAATTTTTAAGGTAATATCTAAATTAAAAAATATATAATTAATTGAAAATAAAATGGTTAAATTAATTTATAATTCCTTAAAATTTGAGAATTTTTAATTAGATCTTTGAAAATTTTTTTAATTAAATCTTTAAACCTTCATTTATTTTTTAATTGTGTCATAAAAATTTATAAACATAAATTTAAAGTTAAATAATAAAAAAATATAAATACTATGAGATACACTTATAATTAAAAATCACATTTATCAAATATTATGAATTTTCATCGACCACATAATTACTTAATTATTTTAGTTTTAATTAATAAAAATATTAATAATAATAATAATATCAATAATAAAAATAGTATTTATAATAATTCTTAAAAAATTAAATACTTTGTTATCAAACTACTAGATAAATAATGATATAAGATACATTAATAATTAAAAGTCATCTCCATCAAATATCATAAATTTTCATCAATCACATAATTATTTAGTTATTTTAATTTTTGTTAATAAAAACATTAATAGTAATAATAATGATATTAATAATAAAAATAATACTTATACTAATTATTAAACAAAAAATAAATTTATTGTCAAATTACTAAAAAAAATAATAAAAATACTATACATATAACAATAATAATTATTATATTTTAATAATAATTTATTTTATAACTCAAACTTTAATTTAAATTAAAATTAAATTATATTTTTGAAACTTCAGCTACAATCATTATATAAATATTCAAACATTTCCATTCAAAATTACAAAATTATAATTAACATGTTTAAGAAAATATTTAATTCACATTAACTATATATAAAAATTAAATTTTATATATATATGTACACACGTGCATATATTTTCAATGTGAATAAACAGCTTAATTATTAAAATCTTAACTATATTCCATTAATGATAAAAAAAATAAAAATTAAAAAAGTAAAATGAAGTTATTAGTATAAATTTATTTAATTCATCTAATAATCACTATTTTTTAACATATTTATAATAATTAATATAAAAATAAAAATATTTAAAAACAAATATCCATAATATAAGTTTTAGAAAAGATTACTATCCCATGACAATCCTTTTTTTACAACATTTCATGACAATCCTAATAAAACTTATTTCACATTTGTTTTAAATATCAATTGATGAATTGAAGATTAATTTGGATAATTAATTTTTTTCTTTTATTAATTTCATAAATATATTTATGTCATGGGTTCAAATTCAAATACCATTTATAGTTATTAATAGTTATAACATGACTTTTATCCCATAAAATTGTAATTATGTATATTATTTCGAATTTTAGAATAACTTATTAATTTAAAAATTAAATAAGAATTATAATTTTAAATAAGTTACTTAAAAAGATTAATTATCATTAATATCAATTGATTTTAATCAATTTGCATATTAATAGCATTTTTGAAATCAATGAGCATATATTATAGATAAAAGCTTATTTTTAAATAATATATATAAAAAATATTAAATATAATATAAATATTATTTAACTAATTAATTAACAAGAAACTTAAAAAAAATTGCAATTAATGATTAAACAAAATTAGCAAAAAAATCATGATTAATATAATTAAAATTAATAATCAACATACTGTAATTATCATCAAACATTTTAGTATATAATAATTGTTAAATAAATATTTTATCACTTTTAAGTAAAGTTGTCTGTAATACCCAAAAACATCATTTTTTTATTATTTAGTATACAATAGTTATTAAGCATTTGATATGCTTTTTAATATTTATATGATTCTCAAAAATATTCGACTAAAAAAGAAATTCAAATTTATACGAGTGTCAAAAATGAAGAAATACTCAAAAAGAATTTTGGTCAAAGATAAAGAAAAAAAACTATCAGAAAAAAGTATTTTATATTTTTTCATGTAAAAATATTCAGAATAGAAATCATGAAGATAGGTGTAAATACATTACATAATTTGTCTTAATATTGAATTACTCCTATATTTTTTATTATTAAGTAGGTTTTTAAACCATGTGAAAAATTTAAAATGAATTTTTAAATTATTTTATTTAATTATGTTCTTGGACTAAATAGTAAGTCATTAAAATTAATTTTTAAAGACTTGAAAGATAAAATATTATTTGTTTGAGTTGAAAAGAAAAAATACATTTATAATAAAACACTTAATTTACTACATTAGTTATTAACTTCAATTTTTATTAATAATTTTATAATAATAATAATTTATAAAATAATAAAAATAATAATAATAATAATAATATCAATGACAATATCTATAATGATTATTAAATAATTAACAAACTTCGTTGATTAATTACTAAAGAAATAACAGTATCAAATAAGTAATAAAAACGATATATAATAATATTTAAACACTGTTTTTCTTATATTTTAAGTCATATTTTATTTTAAATCAAACTATAAATACAAAAATTGAGTGAAAATAATTTTAAATTAAATTACTCGTTTAATTCCTTTTTAATTTAAATTATTAATTTGATTACTCTATTTTTAAAATGATATCTTTAATAATTTAATATGTAATATATTTAAATTTGATATAAATTTTTTCTGTACCAACTCCTAAATTAATATATTTTTTCACTTCTTATTATCAAATCAA
>JAMLFT010004558.1:0-19278 GCA_026544285.1 Pachyrhizus erosus | reverse complement strand
AAAGTTTCTACAATTTCTCTTTCAAACAACTTTATATGTATTAATATATATATATTAATAGATATATAAGGGACATGTCACATAAGAATATTTTTTATGAGAGAACAAGAATGATTAATTTCAACCGTTAAATTAAAACGAAAGATCTAGATTAAAATATTTACAATTTAAATTAAAATTTCATACAACCAAAAAATTTATAAAAGATTCATCCAACAAAAATTAAAACTTTTTAAAATATCCTAATTATCTTTCATCCATGATCATTGTTGTCATTACCATCAAAATCGTCGTCGTCACCATTGTCATCACAATTATTACCATGATCATCATCACTATCATTGTCATGATCGTCGTCACTATCATTGTCATAATCATCGCCACCGTAATAGTACTTGTTACCATCGTTGTTGCATGTTCACGCTGCCACCATTGTTGACCACCATGGCAATTGTAACCACTATTATGATTATTGTCATTATCATCATCATCATGAACGTTACTATAGTCGTCACTATGATTAGTGATGATAAAAGGGCGAGTTGGGGCAGGTTCAACTCTCCCTTTCTTGGCTCCAACCAAAAGCAACGCCAGTTGGGATTCATGTTTATAAAAGGTGGCAACGAAAAAATTAAACTCAACCTTATCCCCATTGGATTTTATTAGATTTCGAGAAACTCGTAGAAAACTCATCTTACACTTATTTAAATTTAATTTTATTCATATATTTTAAATAAATTATACATTAAGGTATTAATTACATTTTAATTCAAATAATATATAGACGTATATATATGTGTGTAAATTAGTACATAATAAATAACTTAAAAATATTTAAGAATTAAAATATGGTTTTAGTTAAATGTATAATTATAATTTTAATAATTAATTATTATTATTTTAATTATTAAAATAATTAATTTATATTTCTAATAATTATAAAAAATATGAACATAATTATGTAATTAATAATTATATGATATATAATATATAATAGTAAAATTATATATAAAATTAATATTAATTTAATTAATAATTAAAATATATGTAACAAGACGGATATGTGGGTGGAGATGGGGTGAAGAGTTTTGTATCTGAACCTGGCCCCACTTTCAAGTAAAGAAAACCTTGAACCTACCCTTGATCAAAGCAAATTTTTCCTATCAAAATCGAGGTAGGATCAAATGGGTACTCATAGATTTAATTTTTATTGTCATCATTAATTATGATTGTTGTTGCTATCATCATTGTGACAGTCACTGCCACCGTCAGTGATGGTAGTAACAATGACAATAATGATGATAACAACCAAGATGATGACGGTGACAACAATAATCATAATAATGACAGTGGTGATAATCATGATAAAATGATGGATTAACGATAATTAGAATATTTTAGAAGAAGATAATTAAAATCTTTTAAAGATTTAATTTTTTATTTGAATAATCTTTTATAGATTTGTTAGTTATATAAAATTTTAATTTAGATCTTTTGTTTTAATCTAACAAGTAAGATTAATCATTCTCATTTTCACATTACGTGATATCCCATATATATATATATATATATATAAACAAGTAAAATGAAAGGAAAATAATTGAACTAGGAGAAATTTTTTTTTTTCTGAAACATGTTCTAATTAGTTCATTAAAACATCCAAATTGAAAAATTAAATACATTAACTGGGTTGGAAATTGTTCTAGCATATGTTTCCTTTGATAGACTTAGGTTGCCTACCCAAAAAATTTGAGTATCTAATTTACCTACAAAGTTTTTCTTCAATGAATATAAGGAAACTTCAATGACCAGATTTAGCCCAGATTCTACCGTGGGAATTGCCTTGTATCGTGGGTTGAGCTACCCTTTGATTTCTTCGAGATAACATATAAGGCAATTGAGTGGTTGTTGACAATTCAGAATTCTTACTGTTACGACATAAGGTGCTTTGTTTTCAAGGGTCAATGGATATTCAACTCTTCCCTAGGGTAATATGGTGTCTCTCATGAACTTGTGTCATGAATGATCAAGCATAAAAGCTCGGCCTCGGGTCAAAGTGAGAAAGGAATCGTGCACAACCAGGTCAGCTTCCAACCTAGAAGAATATACAACCCTCCAATCTCGAGTTTAGAAGAGTAAAGAGACTAAAATAATAGGTGAACTCAACAATCAAGTCCATGCTTAATCTAGAAGGAAACATAAACTCAATTCAACCTGATATGTTAAAGCCAATTTTATCATGACTATTTTTTGTGAATTAATTTTCTAGAAGGACTTTGCCTAGTATTAGTTTTGTTTCTTATTAAGTGTAAGTTCTTTTAGAAAATTTAATTCTTTTTTAGTTGTCATTAAAATGTTATTACTTATTACTTCATTAATTATATCCTTAAAGAGAGACAAATATACAAATAAATAAGAAAATTAATTAGTAAAATAAATAAAGAGTATAATTTCTGGAAAAAAATAAAGAATATTATAAAAAACCAAAATACCAATTTTTAATAAAATCAAGAATATTAATTACAATTTTTAATTTTTCACAACCTTAAGACCTTAACCGATACTTAAAACAGAAAACATGGAATCTTTTATTTTCACGCTGTCAATTTTTTAATTTTTATTTTTATGCACGGTTACATACAAAGGCCCCATCCCAGATTTCTTTTCTTTTCTGTGCATGTCAAACCACAGTTGTAATTCTTTTTTTCTGTACATATTCTGTTGCACAAATATAGCATTTCAACCAATCCACCTGGCACAATGGAGTTGATCATGGGGCTGCTGCTCTCACTGTCAACTCCAAAGCAGGTCCCAGGGTCCTGATCCAGTTCCAATCCTGCATCAATGTAATTCATTTATTGGCTTTAATTCATCAAAATTGTAAGAATAAGGAAACCATAAGGAAAGAAAAGTACACGTGAATTATTACCTAAAAAGACCAACAATTGCTCTAAGAGCCATATAGATGGTCAAAGCAGTCCAAATCCCTATGAAACCGCCAGCAGATGATAAAATAAGCAGACAAATTATGCTGACAATTGCCACCACAACCTGTGAAAGTGAAGAAGATCATAATGAAGTAAATCAAATTTCTATCGTTCCTTTGGTACATACTTGATAACATATATTAAAGGCAGCGATATAGAGAAGTTTGGATATTGGCCCTGCATCGTTTATAATGAGTAGTGATTGAAAGGAATGAAATATGCGATAGCATGAAAGAAAAATTCCCACCAAAGAAATGGCTGAATATGCAAAATCAGATGCCCCAAAGTTGATACCATCAAATACAAATGCCAAAGCGTTAAGGGGTTGAGTAGCTGCTACAAACTGAACAAAATAATCATAATGAATGTATGCTCCACCGTTTTGGGAGTTGAAAAGATGGGGTAGTGATTTGACCATAAATAAAAATTACCGGGATCCCAATTCTAATGAGGTAAAGGACATTAACATCTTTGGTAAATAGTTTAGCTCCAAAATGTAGTCCTGCTCCAAGAATGAATGCAAGAGCCAACCCCAGAACCAAACCCATCTGCAGTATAATTGTTTGTTGCATTACGACTAATCTCTGCCAAAAAAATGGGGAAATCTTTTCACATTGTAATAAACCTGTAATACTCGGGATGCAGTTGCTTTTGCCTTTTCATAGTCCTTGTTAGCAAATGCACCAGCAAGAATTGCCTGAAACAAGCATGATATTATCATAGCAGTTATGAATAATTAGAAGTAGATACAGGTCTAAAGTTTCCGTTATGTTATTCCTGAAGAGTGGCGGGTTCTCAATACCAATCAATAGATGAAGTTAAACAAAACTTTTGTCATACAAGCATAAAGAATTCATTTAGAGATCATTGACACTTTATCCAATGCTTTGATATGAATCCTGCATGGATTAACACAGCAGGACAATTACAGGACAATGTAAATATATCTAACCTGCCCAGCAACAGCTAGACCATCAGCAAGAAGGGACACTGCTAACCAAATCTGCAGGCAGACTTGAAATGCAGCCATGGATGTTGGTCCCTGGCGCGCAGCTAATGATGCTGCCAGTGTCACACAGAATGTTACAGCTATTACTCTTACTAATAATAGAAAGCCTGGATGACAAAAATTAAACAGGAAAACACAAATATAGTGTCAAATGTCAGTGCTCAAATGCTAGGTGACCTAAGTCCAAAGGAAACATTGTATAGAAGTGTGAATTTGATTACAAAAAGTAAGCAGAACAAGTAGAAATTTTAGATGCGCCAAAATATGTTATTAAATAGCATAAAATGAATTAAACTTGAGAATTAATCACTGCAACTCCGGACCAAAATTTTGTTTTACAAAATTATGTCGATTGAACTAGTAATCTGTTTTGTAATCTAGAATATGAAGCTTTTTTAAGTATTTCCTTCTATAATAAACTCAAAAATATAGTTAATATAAAAAACACTACATGCTGTTCCCTTTTTGAAGCTCATTTAGTCTGGCAAAATAATTTCTTACCGTTTTTTAGAAATCGATGAAATTGCAGATGCTTGATGCTTGGAGGTATGAGACCAACTTTTTCCATCAAGCTCCACAGGAGAATAACAGAAATTAGGTACCTAAATTCGCAGTTAATTTGAAAAATAAGAGATGACTAAGGCCAAAAGAAACAAAAGGAAAATAAGAGATCAGTGACGTGATAATGCTGCCAAAAGAAATTTGCAGACTCGTTCATATATAAATGGCAGTATAATCAGTGCATTTGAACTGCAATGAAATAAGACTTACTGAGATATAACATGAGCAATAGCTGCACCACTGACCCCCAAGCGGAAAACAAACATGAATAACGGATCTAGTGCAACGTTGGCCACATCTCCTGCCACTAGACCACATCAGAGAAATAGTCATTAGAATCAGATAATAGCAGGATATTGCAACACTCAATATGTAACAATACAATTCTGTTAAGGCATACATGTGGCATATAAAGGTGTTTTAGTGTCTTTAAATCCTCGGAAGATTCCCTGCATTGCTAACGAGAGAAGAACAGCAGGAGCACCAAGGGACCTTAATACCAGGTAGTTATGTGCATGGTTTAGCATAGGAGAGTCCTGTATAAATATTATGTACTATTTAGCAATCATCCATCGTGCTGGTACAGGGTACAATCACTGAAGGAACAAGTTAAAATAAATGTCAAACAGCTAAAAAGTAAAAGAAACATGCTCAGTATTTCCATAAAGCACTTACTGAGGTTACTCCCATGAAGTTCAATAAAGGTTTTGCGGCAGATATGAGGAACATTGCCTGGATGAGGCCAATAATGCCACCAATAACTAATGCTGATGAAGCAGAAGGCATATGCCTTCTCTTAGGTTCAACCTTAACTATATTAAAGTTAATACCAACCAAATCTGATTTTTGAACATTTCCACCTGTGTCTGACCAAAAAAAGGAAGGGCTCAAACTGTGCCATGTAGAAAACTTTTTTTATTAGCAGTCCCGTGGAGCAATAAGATGTTACTCCAAAAGATACCTTTATTAGGTGGTATTAGCTCTTTTATTTCAGCATCCATAATTGGACCTGCTTCCAAGCATTCACTCATCTCTTCTTGAGGACAGGCTCCAGTAAGGGTATCTTCCTCAGCCACAAAGGAGGTGGTGACACTGACAAGTGGGAATATTGCAATCCTTGATATTTGATTGAAGAGTGCTATGGACACCCCTACAGCTGCAAGCTCTACTGGACCTGTAGGTATGAACCGATGATATTCAATAAGAGATAGTCATATGATGTGACAAACTTAGATTGAGAAAGATGTCTACTGTCTATACTAAGCTCAAAGCTTGCAGATTAAAAGAAAATACCTATTTGACCAATGAATGCTGTGTCAACCAGTGAAGCAATAGGGTCAGCTGTTAAAGCCATTGCTGAAGGCAATGCAATTGATAATATTTCACAACCAAGATTGTCAGATTTGAAAACTAGTCTGCGGTGAGATGAAAGTCAAGAATTATCAGTACAAATACTCAGAATGGAAAAATAAAATCAATGTGGTTAAAGCCTCCCCAGTCACTACAAAACGACAATTGCGTTCCTCTTAAGAACTAAGCACTCGGCAAGGGAGGGGGCAGTGGAATTGAAATTGTCACCATACCATGAAATTAATGTCATTCAAATCTAATAAATGAAAATTTTCGGTTCAAATGACACTTTTTTTAACGAGCAAACTAAACATTTTACCGAAAATTCTGGATTTTTCAGGAAAACAAAAGGAAGATATTTTCCTTGTACATAGAGGGGAAAAGAAAAGGAAAGATATAAAAACAAGTACAAAATAAAATACGCAGAAGCAAAGAAGTAAAAAGGAATCAAACTTCTCCTACTACTAGTTAAAATTAATTTATGTTTCTCAAATTTTTTAGATGCTCATTCATCTAAATTTTCTGAATTAAGATACATAAATTGATTTAAACTAAAGAAATTTAATTTATTTTAACTTCTTATTTTCTTCTTGAGAAATTTATCTAAATTTACTCATTTGAAATGCTATTAAATCCTACCTAGCATCTTTAAAGAAATTGAAAATGGGAATTCTCCTCCCATTTCCTGATGAATAAAGACCATCTTTGTCAGCCATCTTATCTAGGATGCCAAACGTGCTGCTTAGGAAACCACTGAACAAAAGTAGAAGAGAAATTGGAGTTATAAGGCTATTGATAAGAAAATGAAAGGATACAAGATTAGCTCCAATATGTAGAAATGCATTGTCTTTTTAAAATTTTGGTTGGGATTGCTTGCTTGAACGCTGTGATATATCAGAATTCAGAGAGCAGTTTCTCCATGTTTATTTGGTTAAGTACCCAATAGCAAACCAGTTTAAAAAGAAAAGTGTTACCTATCTCACTTTCAAAGAAAGTTCAAAGGAAATTTCCTTTGAAACAGCTTTAAACTCTGAAACCTGATAGTGAGTGGAAAGAGAGAGTGAATAGACCGGCACAAGGTCAAATAAGACAAAGAATGAAAAGAATTGCCTTTCAGATTCTCCCTTGACTATTGACTAAAACAGCATCCAACACAACACTTAATGTATGTCCTGTCTTATAGTAGCAAAGTTCTTTCTAGCGTTAAAACATGTAATGCTAGCTTTGAAATCTATCCGTCCATTATTAACTGGAGAACAAAGGGTATGAGCTAGCTAGCATGCCCCATGTATACATATCACAAAATATTTTTTATGCGATCTTGGTGTAGGAAGAGTAGGAGAAAGAGGAAGATATATAGAAAACCAGAACAGGAACGTTAGCTAGCACGACTGTTGTTTGTGTTGTGATGCATAGTAGTACGAAAGTAAGATCAAAAGTGGTATTGCCAACCATTGCTAAGTGTCCCGCCCCAGAAAATCACCACCCTCTCTAGTAAACACTGAAAGAGAGGAAAACGACATCCACATTGCACAGCAAATACTCGTGTAAAGGGAAGTAGATCGAACCAAACTTCGTTTCCGTGATTGTTTCTCTCTCTCTCTCTTTTTTTTTAAAAAAAAAAACTTGGGTGTGCATGAGACGAGAGACAAGGATTAAGATATTAAAATTGTCTTACATTAAGGGAAGATAGTTTCCTTCCCTTAACCTCAATAATGGAATTTATATAATTTAGGCCAATAAGAGAAATCTGATAATCACATCCAAATGGTAGTTAGTTAGTGTAAATACTGGATGAGGTGTGTTAACCTTCCGTGATCGTTTGTTGGAGAGATTGGTAAGTGCGTGACGGCTGCTTTCACAATTCTCTCGTCCTCTCTATTAACTTCATTTGTCTGTTTATTGCCAAGTTGCGGTTAACACCAAACTTATTGCTGTTTAATTATCATCATGGTGTTAGTGCTTCTTAAAGCTCCAAGAAAGTGGTCCTTAGTAGCTATTAGCTAAACACTCTAGGAACCAATAATTTATAAATTCTTTTACTTAGTAAATGAATGTTTGTTTTATATTTTTAAGATATTAATTCTTATTTTATACAATATAAAAAAAAATAATAAAAAGATACTATGATAGAAAATTTTTAAGAGTATATTTAAATTGACTCAAACAAACAAACCAAAAGTGAGATATATATTTATTTTTATGTACAAATAAGTTTGAATATATGATTTCATCCATATTATTTTAACTCTTTACTATTAGGTTAATACTAGTGGTTTATATATATATATATATATATTTATTTATTTATTTATTTATTCTAACATACCAATCAATTTTTTCGATTTATTTAAGAGACCTAATATTAAATAATATGGTTTTATTAAAAGTAAGGATTAAAAAATTAATAAGAAACTTTTTTTATTAAAATTATGAAAATTATATTTATAACATTAAATGTTATATTTTAAAAAAAATACCTTTAATTCCTTAATTACTACTATTAAAATAATGACTAGCAAAATTGTAAATAATATCTGTATTTTTATTAAATGTTTTTTGTTTTCAATTCTTTATCAATGCTTCAAAATACTCCATAACATTCTTTCTATGTTTTTTGTTTTCAATTCTTTATCAATGCTTCAAAATACTCCATAACATTCTTTCTATTTAATTCAACTTTCTTTAACTTAAGACAAATGGGTGTTCCATACTCTAGCAACTTTTTATTTTATTTTAAATTTTTTTAACTTCTCCATAATTTTGCTTCGTCTAAGGTAAAAAAAAAATGCTTTCGCACTGGAAAACAAAACTAAAGTCCCATAAAAAAAATTACAAATTGTACTCTCGCGCAAGCAAATAACTTATTTTTAATATAATTTCTTTTATTATTTTTCTTAAACGTTAAATTTGATGTCTGTATGGATTGCAATATTTAGGTTATTGACTTGATTTTTTTAAGCTTAAAAATTATTTTTAAGTTAAATTTAAAAATCAAATTTGATGTTAAAGTATTAAATAACTTTATATTTTTTTAAGTTTAGGTTAAAATTCCTTAAGTAATCTAGTGTGTTTTTGGATTTTAATATTTGAAATAAATAAAAAATAGTAAAAGATAAAAACTTTTATAAAATTGTACTTTAATAAGAAAATTATTTTTTTAAAATCTCATGTTCTTAA
This sequence comes from Pachyrhizus erosus, assembly GCA_026544285.1. Lineage (NCBI taxonomy): Eukaryota > Viridiplantae > Streptophyta > Magnoliopsida > Fabales > Fabaceae > Pachyrhizus > Pachyrhizus erosus. Next base: position 10,191 of record JAMLFT010004558.1, on the reverse strand, counting down.
AACTTTGTTTGAGCCAATTTATCTTTTCAGAAAAAGAAAAAATCAAGAGTAAGTTGAATTAAACGTTATAGTCTAATTAACAGTATAATCTATTTAGTAGAAAAATTCATGTTCCATTCACGTGTTCGATTGTGGGTTGGGTGAAGGGCGTAAGGAAACAAAAAATTTAAACGCTGTAGCCTTGAGAGTTCCAACATAGTCGGGGTAAAAAAATAGTTGCTGAACAACCTCTTTCCGATAAATCTATAATGCATAATTGATCCCGAAAGAACTCAACCAATTAATTATTAAGTGGTCCATTACAACTCCAAAAGCGGGTATTTGCTTAATCATTTTAGCTTCATTTAATATAATAAGTCGTTTTCTCGGTTGAGAATGTTAATAAATAAAAGCATCTAGTTTACGTATTTGAAATACTTCGTTAAATTATCAACAATGTTATGTCCGTTCATTTAGTTCCTAAATAGTGTTCAGAAAAGAAAAATGTTGATGCATACAAAAATTATTCCCAAATATTCTTTTTGCTGCTTTACTCCTATTCCTACTTTGTTAAAAAATTCATCTGCAATTCATTTTACAAATTATTATTCGTACTAATGTAGTAATATCATCACAGTTCAGAAAAATCAAATATTTTTAAAACCAATACGCACAAAAAATTACTTTTAAAACCAATCAATCAATTATATTAATTACATTGAATACACGACACGCTTAAACCTCAACATTGATAAAAGTATTTTTCAGCTATATGAATGCAATATCTTGTCTGGTAACCAGAGTTTTTCAGCTTACACGGTGTTTCATCAAATATTACTTTATCCTTTTTCGGCTTCCAATTTCCCATTTCTAACATATAACAAGAAGACAAGGTTATAAACAAAATAAAACACAAGTGATAAAGCGAGAATGAGGAGCAATCACTCGTTGGAAATTGGAACATTAGAGAACAATTTGCTGACAGATATTGATAATTGTCAAATTTCAGCTATATGAATGCAATATTTTAATTGACACTATTGCCATCCCACACAAGAATATAACACTTGTTCAGCAAAATTTATGGAAAAACTCATTCAAGGCATACAACTACAACATATCCTGAATGGCAGGATATCCTTACATTTCAGAAATAATGTAAATGTTCTATCCCGGATCTAAAATGACCAACTGTATCCATGTCCCACCTAAATCTCCATCAAAACCTCCCGAAGATTATTTTAGAAAGAATTGGAAAAAGAAAAGCAGTTTGCTTCAACTGCTGATAATAAGGAGGATTCATACATGAATGTATACAAAAATCTTAAACTAGAAGTTCTGTGTGAGAAAATTTAAATAATTGGCCACTTACCATAAGCCAATGAATTTCCACCAAACTCCTCCAAGTCCAAGCCAGATTATAATGTTAACAATACTAATGATGAATCCATAGCCCCACCATTTAGCAAGGGGAACATAGTTGGCACCGAAAAACACAGGAGCTGATCCAATTCCATAATGAGTAAGGCCACCCATAAGGTTGGAGAGGCAGGACAGCACTATGGCTCCAAAGTATGGCGGAGTCCCCAGAGCAGTGGCAACAGACAAAAATGCAGTAAACATGGCACCAATATGAGCAGCTCCACTTGCAAAGAAGTAATGAGAGTAAAAGTAGAGGAGGACTAGAATCCCGAAAGATAGTTGCCATGACAGACCCAATCCACCAACGAACTGTACGAATAATGACATTAGCAAATCATTTATTAAAATAATCAAGGAATATAATAAATTACTCTACTAATTTCTCAAAATGTAAAAGTAAATTTTATAAACGCATATACATGTTGCTCAATGCATATTCTCTTTTGTTGAGCATTTTCAGGCATATGTGTACATGCCACAAATCTGAAAGGTGCCGATGATACAAGGTATGCACGTAAATATTATTACAATTGAAGAGAATTTCTTCAGTGGCAACTATCATGCTTTGACAATGAAAGGGACGTTGGTAAACTCAGAAGTACGAACAAAGCAGGATGCACAATGAAGACTTTATTCCAAGAGATTACACAAGTAAATTGATCAAACATTATATACTCGAGGCAGGTATGTCCAATAATCATAGGCAGTTGGTCAAAAGCTTGATTAGCTTCAGCATATTTTGAAACATGAAAAAGGTTCCAGTGATTGGTTGGTTTGGTCAAACAAATGGAACAATCTGATAATATGATAAAATGAAACTTACTGTTAAACAAAAAACCATGCATTCACAATTTCACCCCAGTGAACAGATAAAGGCAAAAGAATCAAACATCAATGATCGGGAGCAGCATAAGTTATGCTAAATGAATATCAGCGAGCAGTGTGAGTGAGGAGATGGTAAACTGAAAAAATACCTTGACTACAGTTTGACTGAACCAAGAAATGAGACCATATTTGTTCAAATACCCAGCCATTGCTATGAGGGCAGCAAACCATGTGAGAGTATCCCAGGCAACTCCTTCAGCTAAGCACTCCTTCCATGTTACAACTCCAGTGACAAGAAGTACAGATAATCCAAGAATTGCAGCAGATACAGCATCGATATTAAGAAGCCCTCCAAATACCCAAAGTCCCACCTGGTGAGAGGGAACAAGTTACTAAATATTAAAATATTCTTAGGCGTTTAAAGTTTCACAGACCAATAAGAAGCTGCAAGTAACCAGGGGACTTGAAACTAAACAAAATTGAAGATGGCACTGGCGTGACTAGTCATCATCAATATTTGACATTTCCAGTTGAGTTGGCCAAAAACCAAATGCACATATGTCCTATGAATGTTCAACTCAACTAAGGTCAGAAAACCCAATAGCACATGTTCAACAACCTGCTAACATTTAGTTAAACAAGAAAATTCTAACAAAATAATCAATAGTTTGGAGGTGAGTCACCAAACAAGTTCCCAAGGACCAACTCTGCAATTAGATTAGCATTTTTCACAGAAGAGAACATTAATGTGCAGTCATGTTTCAAAAACTACATTTGCAATTCCAAGCCCTTTATGAGTGTCTGACAAGCTAAGACTGTCAGAAACCAAATCAACAGACTTATCCCATCACAAATAACAAAGTTGCTAATGCCATCAAAGTCATCCACAAGCATAGCTCCAAATTAGTTGATTTAATTTCACCCTACTCCACAACGCCCGTATAAGTACAGTGTTTAGTCCACATTCACAACAGAGTAGATTCATCTATTCCATTAATAAAACCACTTCTAAAACGTATCACTCTTTTAACTTCATGCCAGTTATGTTCAATTTTGTCCTAACTAGAATATATAAAACACCCACATGTTACATTCTACAAATTACAAAACACTACTAAGGACACCAAATCCAGCTAAACTAAGCAATTAAATTTCATTTGATTACCGTGAGGAACAGAGTAGCGGTCATGATCTTCTCGTTGGTCGTCATGGGCCCCATCTTCTCCAACTTCTCCCTCGCAAGCTTAGGAGCATCGGGGCTATTCTTCAGTGTTGGTGGATATATAACATACAAAATCAACGGAACCAACACCAAGGACACCAAGCCAGGTACAATTGCAGCTTTGGCCCAATCCAACCACCCAATTGTCTGGTTAATAGAGTTCAGAGTAAGAGTCGCACACAGCGGATTCGCCGCCATGGCCGTCAAGAACATCGCCGACGTAATCACCGAGGTCTGAAAACACGTGAGCATGAGCCATGCCCCCAACTTGTTCTCCGTCCCGTCGCCGGCGTTGCTTCCGCACGCCACGCACAGCGCCTTCACCAGAGGGAGGAAAATCCCTCCCGCCCTCGCCGACACGGAGGGAATCGCCGGCGCCAGAAGCGCCTCGCTGAAGACCAAGCTGTAACCTAACCCTAGGGAGGAGCTACCAAAAAGCTTCACGAATTGGTACGCGACGCGGTTTCCGAGGCCGGTTTTGATGAACCCCTTGGCGAAGAAGAAGGCGAGGGCAATGAGCCAGGGGATGGGATCACCGAAGCCGGAGAACGCGGCGGCGAAGGTTAGGGTTTTGGTGAGAACGGAAACGCCCAATCCTAATATGGCTACCGCGCCGAGGGGTAAGGGTTGGGTTATAATGCCGACGATTGTGCCTAAGAAAATTGCGAGTAACTGCCACGCGTTGCGGTTCACGCCCGCGGGAACTGGTGAGAACCAGAGGATTACTCCCGTCGCGATGGAGGCTATTAGCGGTTTTATGGAAGCGCCTTGCCATGGCTGAGGTGGCGCCGGCGCCGGAGTAATGGAGGCTGATGCGGCGGAGGCTCTGACTGTGAGAGCAGAGTCTTTGCGATTGAAAACGAGGTTTGGTTTATTTGTTGAGAAATTTGGAAAGGAGGAAATGGAAGCGTGGAGGTTTGGTTTGAGTGGGGAGAGTGGAATGGAAACGTGGCGGTTTGGTTTGAGGGTGGTGATGTTGCGGCGGAGGCGGAGGGAGGGGAGGGTGGTGGTGGTGGTGGTGGTGAGTGCAACGGGGGCCATGGTGGATGGGAGTGGGATCTGGTGAGGTGGCGGTGTTGGGGCTTAATAGAGTGGCAGCATGGGATCTGATTTGATTGGGGAGGGGCGTTGGATTTGGAAGGGACGGTGGAGATTGGGTGTGGAATATGCGGCTTTGTTTGTTGGTGAGGAATTGGTGGCTACGGAGGGTTTTGGCTTCGTGATTGACGTCTGAGATGTCGATTTCTCCGCCACATGAAAGAATGAGATCTTGTTTTGACCTTTCTATGTGGCCAGAAACCAACGAGGGACACGTGGCGGTATGTGAATGGGTGAGTGTACACGTTGGATTGTTGCTTTTGGTGAAGTAGAGTGGATTAATACGTGGTGATGGCATGGCTCGGAAAGAGAAGACGAAGAAGATCTTTGTTGTATTGTGTTGCATTGTGTGTTTGTGTGTGTTTATGCTTTGGGCTTTTGGTGCGTCTAAAAGGGCAGAAACTTCTTTGGAAATAGAAAAACCCCACACTCAAAACTCACTACTGCCAATCAGAGGTTTTGGGCTCTCTCAATCAAATACAGGGACGGGTTTTGTCTGTGATTGCAGTTTATCAGATCCTTTTTTCTTTTTTTCTTTTTTGAAAATTGATGAACTGGTCGTATATCTCATTTTTTGGTTGTATAGAATATACATAGAAGAAAAGACACTGATAAATATAAAAAAAAAATATGGATAATAAATAATGTGATTAGAAAAAAAAAATGTAACAGAAATGAAAAGGAAGTAAAACTACACTATTATAATAATAGCTCTTTTTTATATTCAAAATTTTAGCTTCTATTTTTTAAGAGAATGAAAACATTTATTTTTTATTTATAAGTTAAAATTATATTAATTTTCTGTGTTTTTTTTTTAAATTATACATAATATTTTTCATTATTTAATGTTTAAATAATATTTTTTATAGAAGTATGAGTATAATATTTTTTAAATATTTAAAAAATTTAATATGATTAGTTAAAATATATAAAGATGTTAATATAATATTTTAAATATCAATAGAATTAGTCAACGGAAATCAATCAAAAAATAATTGAAAATCTATTAAAAAATTGAAAACTAATCAAAACCGATTTTTTATTTTTTGGATGTTTGAATGATATTTGGATTCCACTTATTGGTTCAATTTATTTGTAATTTATATTTTTAAAACTGATCCAAATTAATCTGAACCACTACTAATAAAGTTGAGTTTTTATCCTATAAGTGACTATAGTACACTCACTTTCTGTATAAAATAAGATAAGTGACATACTGTTTTACATATTAAATTATAATTATATCAACTATCAAGATGTCTTTATACAAAAACTAAACACTAGTACCATTTCTTCAATTTCCCCTCCTTCTCCAATTGGCTCCAAAAAGTTATATTTTTCTGTAATTGTAACCGATTTTTGATGCACACCAAAGTTTTTAACCGATTGAATTTTTTAATTATTATTAATGTGATTAGTAGAGTATTTAATTCAAAGTTATTAATTATTAAAAAAACTCTTTAAATCACATAAAAATTCAATTAAAAACCAAATATTAATTATAGGATCATATTAATTATCAATATTTTTAAAAATTAATGGTTAAATCAAAATCTTTAATTTCTTAAAAAATACTAAGACTAAATGTATCTATTTTTTTTTTATAAAAAATCAAAATTACAAATTGATTAAAATAAAAAAATCAAAATTGTATTTTAACTAAATTTTTGTTATTAACTTTATATCTAATAATATATACAGTATGATTGACTTAATTGGAAATTATATTAATTTATTTTTAATTCTTTTTATTTTGACAGAAAATTCCTATTATTTAGAATATAAAAAATATTTAATTCTCATAAATTCAATTGCAATTAGCCAACATGCTTATTTTGAAAGAACTGGTTAAATATATTTTAGAACTTAGATAGCCATAAATATTGGATTTTTCATAGCTCTTGAAAATATTCTTCCGAAAATACGGAATCGTCAATTTATAGAAACATACACACTTGTATTACTGTACATGTTTCTACCGTTAGGCAATAGCTTTTTTTGTTATCTTTCATACTAAGAAAATACATGTACTTGTTATAAACAATATCTCCTCATTTATTTCTACATGCTGTAAAAATAATCAGGGAAACAATAGTAATTAAAGTGTTTAGAATGGAAAGGAGATTTTAATCTTACAATAATAATAATCCTAATTTTTATTTATTACCACCCTTAGGTTACTTAATGTTGTATCATTATCTAACACACTCATTAATTGAATTTTAATCAAATAAACACATCTAAACAATAAAATACGTACTTATTTCTAATTAATTATATAGGTTCCTAAGAAAAATATGAAGATATTAATTTAAATTATTTTTATAAAATTAAATCTATTAATTAATAAAAGTCTATGTTATTATTGGATTTGGTGTAGGTGGATGCAAACGAAATCACTAGTGTCATAAATTTAAATGACAAAGATTATAGTAGTTTCTTCATTAGTTTCGACTTTAAATTCTTAAAGATGTTTCTTGTTGTACTTTCGTATTAGTGTTATAAATTTAAATGATAGATTATAGTAATTTTTTTATTTATTTTCAACCTCAAGTTCTTAAAATGTTTCTCAACCATCTAGAATGTAATTTCATCTCAAATATTAGTTATTTTGGTGTTTAATTATCTATCACAATTTTGTTTTTAAAAAATCTCATAAACTTCTTGACATATCAAGACAATCTAGACCAAAAATTTCTCACATAAATTTCTACAAAAAGGTATCCATGCATTATTGACTATGGAAAAGAGGCCTGTCAACGTTGAAATGGTCTTGATATTAAAGTTTGTAGTACTAACCTATGATCAAATGCGTTACGAGCACCTAATATGGCTAATAGTGGGACATAACTTAGCACGTGATAATTGACACAAATTCTAAAATTTTTATTTGCGGAAACAATACTTGTATATTTAATGTGTGGGCTAATTTTATATTGTGAATGACTTTTTTTTTTACTGAATTTTAAATTATTAAAGTAATTTATAATTATTCATGTATTTTATATTAAAAAAATTAAAAAATTTGTGGGAGCAATAGTCCAAATCTGTGAAAGTAGATTCATCTCTCCAAATGATAGAATGGTGAAGATTTACACCTTATTTAGTACAATTCAAACAAGGAAAAAAAGAGAGCATTAAAATGAAGAAAAGTTTGTAATCTTCCACTGTTTGATACAGATCACTTAGCAAGGAATTTTTTTTTAAAAGAAAAAAACATGGGTCTCGTTAGTCAGAAACTCTTCTCCAAACTCTGAAAAAAATGGAAATAAACAATGATTTCCAAATTCATCACTTGCTATCCTCAGATATTTAAAAAAGAATGTTTATAATTCGGGATAAACAGGCAAATTTATTTATATTTTTTTCCTTTCTTGTAAAACAAATCATTTTATCTCTGGATTTTTATTTTATTTTTTATTTCTCTAAAACTAAATAAATCTTATTTTCACTCCATTATTGAACTCAAAATAAATTCTTAGATAAAAATCATCATCTATGAACTAAAATCAACTGTGTTAATCATCAAGAAATTGAAGTAGAAACATACTTGAGTTTATAATGACCAATTATTCTTTAGAATTATGAAATTTGACCTTTTTTTATCATCATGTACTCTCTTGAGAAAAACTTTTAAAATTATCTCTATCTCTATGATGATAAGATGCAAAAAAGATAAAAATGATACATGTAACTTAGAAACTATAATCTATTTATTAGACAATCAACCTTGAGGATTGTCTTTTGAATATTTATTTTTTACTCCATCATAAAAATAGAATTACTCTTAATCTTTACACATTAAATATTCATATCCTATTAGATACATTAAAATCCATATTATTCAAATCTTATTATATAGTTTTTAATTGAACTTAACCTTAAATAACAATATATAGTACATAATTATTTATATATAAAATCAACTTTGGATTAAAAATCTAACGTCTATTTCTCTTTTTTTTTTTTTTTTCTCACTTACCTACTTTCTTTCTATTTATTCCCCCTCTATCAAATACAATGTTACAGAGATTTGACAAGTGTTGCAAACTTGCCAATTTTGAGAGATTTCAACCAAAGTCGAAATTTTCTACATTGAATGTTAACACTTGGGCTTGATAGAAAACACTAGGAATTTTTTCTCAGATAGAGTGAGTATACTAAAATTTTTCCAGCCAGCTATATCTTGAAAAAAGAAAAAGAAAATATCTCGAATTGTACTCTTGGACAGTGAAAATTGCTAAAAAAAAATTAGCCTCACGATGCTCATAGACAAGCAGATATGCACAAATAATGAAGAGATATTGCACATGGAATGTGAACAAAGAGCACAGCAACAATAGTTGGCATATATTGACTAAACTTACAAGTTGCAACCATTCACGGAACAATCATTTCTTTTTTCTTTGCTTAAATTGTCCAAAGAATATTTGATGTAGTTGAAGCTTATTTCTATGGAGGGAGTGTCAAAACAACGAAAGAAGGGTTCAATATCTTGATTAAAACAACATGCTTCTACACAGGGACAGTTTCGCCAGCTTGCGTTTTTATCTCTATTCATAGCTATGCTAACGTGCAAGATTTTTCATGACTGATTGCACCGACTGTATGAACCATGATCGCACTCAATACAAATCCAATCTATTTGTAATTAAAATCTAAAAAACAAATATAAAATATGCAATCATTATTTATTTTTTTAAATTTTTATTTTACATTAATACTAGAAAAGTTATTTTTGTCGTACCGTTGATTTTAGAAGAATTATTCTTCATTTTCATTATTCGTTTTTTATAGGTTAAATGTGAGTTATTCTTTAGAATCATTAAATTAAAAAAATAAAAATATAAAATAATTTTTTTTTAAATTATGTTTAAAGTAACATAATCTCTTCTCTTTTATAATTATTTTATTTTTATACACAAAAATTATATACACAGTTAATTATTTTATTTGACATGTAATGATATCCAAACACTTTATATATTTTAAAAAAATCTTAAATATGATATTGATCCCTACAAAAATAATATTTTTTTATTTTAATTCTTTAAATATTTTTTTATTCCAATTTTTGCTATTAAGTAACGACGTTAAATGATCACATAATAACAACATTGATAATTCATTGATTTATATTGTCATAAAAAAAGTCTAACAAGCCAATCGTATGTAATTTTTTTTATAAATTATGTTTTTAAATTCTAATTTATTCAAAATAGTTAATGACATTAAATTAGTTTATGAAGAATTTAAGAACACGTTAACAAAAAAAATATGTAATTATCTTATAAGACTTCTTAATGACATGATAAGTTACTAGACTATAAACATTGTTTTTATGTCATCATTTAACATTATTATTTGATAATAAATATTAAAAAAATTAAAAACTAAAATTAAAAAATAAAACAAAAAACATCTTATTTTTAGAAATCAAAATCATATATAAATATCAAAGATATAATAAGAGTATCGTAGACTTATAATAATTAATAAATTCAAAGTGGTTAAGAACATTAGATTTTTCTCTTTTACAAAAAATGATCCACATATATTTTCTATTATTAGGAGGGTTTTTTGATTCAGTTTAATTTGACACACTTCACAATCCAAACCAAATCAAATAAAGTGGTTCAATTTTT
>JAMLFT010004557.1:0-19285 GCA_026544285.1 Pachyrhizus erosus | reverse complement strand
AATTTTTAAAATTTTTTTAAAAATAATTTCAAATATATAAAATCTCATATTTATTAAAATATACATATAAATAGCTATTATTTAACTATTTATTATAATTTTTCGTTTTATAAAAACATGTGAAATTATTTTAATTTAAAATCCCACTTTATTTTTTATAATTTTATATTAATGTTAAAATTTAATATATTTTGTAATAGACATATATTTAAATAAAAATTAATTATTTTTTTAGTTTCTAAAATTTAAAATATTTTTTTTATCTTCTAAATTAAAATAATATTTCAATTCCTTAAATTCTAACAAAAATATGTTTTAAGTCTTTATGGGATCCATCATTCCTGTTAACCCAATCTGATCCCGAAAACAAAATATATCTTTTAAAATTTAATAATTAAACCAATTTGTTTGATTTAACATACAAAAGCATATTTACCTTAAATTAAAAACATAATTAAGCTTTTCCATAGTAGTATTGATATTGATTTAATTCTGTTACAACCCTTATTTATACCGCAGTCTGATTCCATAGAAAACATTTGAGCCTTCATTGTCAAACAAACTTCAGTCCCAGACTAGCCTTTGTCGGCACACTTCGAATTTCCACTCCAAATCCGATTTTCTCACCACCGTTCTCGGACATTTTCCGGGAAAATTCTATCCTGTCTCCTTCACTCGCTCGAAAAGCCGAGCCACGATAACACCCTCTTTCGATTCTCTTCTGCTTCCGTGTTTTTTTGGGATTCTTTTTGGCGCAGAAGAAGAAGACCCTCTAGGGTTTGTGAGTAGTAATGGCTATGGCAGCCCCGGGGCAACTCAACGTGAACGAGTCACCTTCGTGGGGATCCAGAAGCGTCGATTGCTTCGAGAAGTTGGAGCAAATTGGCGAGGGGACATATGGGTCAGTCTTTTCTCTCATTTCTTACCATACCCACTTTTTCGTTTTCCATGTTTCTTTTCAAAGGTTAATTATTCTTTAATATTTATTTCAATTTTGTTGTTGTTATTTATTTTGTTGTGTAGGTGTGATGTGGTTTATGGGTTTGGACAACAACTTTGTTGGATCATGTTATCATAGTCAAATTTGTTGTTATTGTTTTTTGGGTGAAGATGATTCGATTGGAAAACAATGAGTATATTGATTAAGGTTTGAGTGTGAGAGAGAATTTTGTAAAAGGGAGGGAGATTAAGGCCATGTTTGCATAAATTTCTCCATAACCATTTATAGAACAAGAAAATGAGAAGGTAAAATGAATTAAGTGCGGGGATAATTGGATTGGAAAACAATTTGAGTATATTGATTAAGATTTGAGTGTGAGAGAAGTTTGTAGAAGGGAGATTAAGACCATGTTTTCATAAGTTTCTCCCTAAACACTTATAGGACAAGAAAATAAGAAGGTAGGTAAAATGAATTGTGTTGAAAATCATAATATAATATTCCAATTTATTAATAATTGCAGTTTATAGGCACAAAATCTTTGATTTAGAGGAAACAAAATATTTTCTATTTATGTATAATTAATGTAATTAACTTATATAAACACGTATCTGCTGTGTATTCAAACACACAATTATCAGTTAATTATCTCTTTGTTTCTTTCATGTTTAACATGGTATCTAGAGCTTGATAGAGTGATCTCGAAAACCTTGTTTGCCCAATGGACCTACTGTCCCTGGAGATAAATGTTTGGCGAATCATGTACAACTTTGGTTTGCCCTTCTGTTTGCTGCTCATTTTTTGGCAAAGAAATTTTTAGTTATCGCCCCCTGTCATTGTCTGCTTACCACATTGCTAGCGACTTTTTCGATAAGACCATCATCATGATGGTCAAAATCTTATTATCTATCTATTCGTAAAATGCATTGGTCTCATCTTTGTCTTACAAGCAGTAGATCTTGTTTCAAGTTTAAATAATTTGGATCTCCAACATTATTGGTTTGAAGCTTCAAAAGGTGATTTAAAGAAGAATAGACATTGCTTTGTTTGCAATGAATTTTCTCTTTTGTTGATGGTGATTCCAGCTATCCAACTAAGCTATTTTCTAGCATTTCTCTTTGGCTTCTCCAACATCCTTGAGTTGCTTTTCAAACTATTGTTTTTTTGGTAGAGATCGAATTTTTTTGTTTTTTATTTATTTATTGGAAATAAATTATTTTCTTGTATCAAGCTAAGAGCTTAATAAGCTTTGGCTTGAGGGAGAGTGTTGAAAATTAAAAATAATATTTTGATTTATTAATAATTGTGGTTTATAAGCACATAATATTTGATTTAGAGGAAACAAAATATTCTCTATTTATGTATAATTAATGTAATTAACCTATATAAAGACACATCCACTATATATTCAAACACACGATTGTCAGTTAATTTTCCTGCTGTTTCTTTTATTTTAACAAATTTAGTGTGGGGATGATTGGATTGGAAGACAATTTAAGTATATTGATTAATGTTAGAATGTGAGAGAGAGGTTTTAGAAGGGAGGGAGCTTGGGGCCATGTTTGCATAAGTTTCTCCATAAACACTTATAAGACAAAAAAATAAGAAGGTAAAATGATTGAGTGTGGGGATGATTGGAATGGAAAACAATTTAAGTATATTGATTAAGGTTTGAATGTGAGAGAGAAGTTTGTAGAAGGGAGGGAGCTTAAGGCCATGTTTGCATAAGTTTCTCCATAAACACTTATAGGACAAGAAAATAAGAAGGTGAAATGATTGAGTGTGGGGATGATTGGATTGGAAAATAATTTGAGTATATTGATGAAGGTTTGAATGTGACAGAGAAGTTTGTAGAAGGGAGGGAGATTAAGGCCATGTTTGCATAAGTTTTTCCATAAGCAGTTGTAGGACAAGAAAATAAGAAGGTAAAATGAATTGAGTGTCTAACTTAAAATTAAGTTGTGAACTTTAAATTTCTCCACAATCATTTAAAACAATTTCTCCATGTTTTCATCTAATTCCTTGCAAAACAGAAGTGCATAAGTTGATTTTAATTTGTGGGAGAACTGTAATTCATTTTACCTTTTCTTAATTTCTTATATTATAATAGAGAAGTTTGTTGAAATAGAGCCTGAGCTTTTGGCTCATGGAGAAGTAACGTTAGCGTATGAGATTGTTAACTAGTGATTGGAATTTCTTGAAATGTCATACAATGAATTTGATTGTTTGAGTTGAGTGGAGACTAAAAGAAACTGCCCTTATTTGTCAGCAAAGTGATATTCAAAAGTTTAACATCTTATCAGGAATATAAATGATACTTTGTTAATCTGGTTTTCGTTATCCTTGATTACAATCTTGGGGGCTGAGGCTAAGAGGGACAGAATAATATTTATTTTGTCTAAAATTCCTACCCCTTTTGATATTGTCCGAGCACATTATTTATGTTAAAAAGTCTCTTTCTACTGCTCACAATCATTTCAAATGCTTATGAAAATTGCATAACACTAATACTATTTTCTTAAAATTGTTTGGAACACACTGCTTTAATCACTTGATATTTTGACATGTGACTTCCTCATTTCTCTTTATTTCAAACACTGCCAGATAGACCTGCTCAGTAACTGCCTAAACTTCACTGGTTGTTTGGTGTATAAAGATGAAGATAACAGCCGCCTCTTTAGTTGTTAGGACTTAGGAATAGGAATCTTGTACTTTTGTGCTATGGAGCACTTGATCACAACAATTGGAGTTTTCTAAATTTACAATGTGAGTAAAAGTCATTCAAAGTTCATTCTGTTGATTGTACCATTCCTTGTTCCATCTTTATGATTTTATGGTTCAATTCGATGGAAGTCTATGTATGCTACTACTCATAAATATTTTGGTAAATGAAGTTCTTATGTTTATTTTGAAGGTTTTATATGGTTTACTTCTACTTTACACATTTGTTATCCCATGCTTAATTACAAACCAGTCTCTATTCAAATCTGGAAAGATACTTTTGGGCCAGTTTAAGTGTGGATAAAACTTAAAGTTGAACATGGAATTTTTAGAGCCCTTGATTGATGAAAATGTAGCTATATCAACCAGCAACTTTTGATCAGTGAAGCAATCTTAGAATCTGTTTGGCCCAGCTTATATTTAGCTTAATTTCTTATAAGTAAAAGCTGGGCCAAACACTTATTACTAAAAGCTCTTGAAAAAACTAGCTACTTTATTTTCTACTTTTTGAAAATGAAAAATAAATACTTTTTAAAAAATCTACAAGGAGGAGCTTATTTTCTGCTTGTGCAGAGCTTGTTGGAGCAACCCCTGTTTGATACTCAAATCTGTACCTTTTTATTTTATTTTTTTGATTACTGGTGCCAGCCGCTTTTTGTCTCCCCTTCTTCACTCCCTTCCACGGTTCCACCATAGTGTAGCTGAGGCAATAGGTTCTTGCAATACTGCATGCAGTCCAATCCTCAAACTTTCTACCCGTATCACTTGGAACGCCCTGCAAAATTTGTTTGACTGTCTGCGTTACAATCAATAAAAGAAAGGGACTATGGGTCTATGACTCTCCAAGTACATAAAATTAAAATTTGAATTTCTCTTAGATGTCTCCATTTGTTCGTATTTCATTTATTTAATTAAGATTTTTATCATCCAATGAGGAATTATATTAAATTGCAATTAACAGTACAGGTGTTTTAGGTAAAGATCTCTGGTTTATGTTTGAAGCAAAAACATATTTTCAAAGGTTTCAAAGATGAATGAAGTACAATCCACTGTTATGCACAGAAAAGCCTGAACAACTAAGAGTAATTAACTTAAAAATATTCAAACAACATATTACTTAAAACTAAGAATAAATGAAAAATATCCAGACAAATTTAACTTATTTTTTAGAAGTTCTTTTTTTGTTTTTTTAAAACTTCAGCTTAAAAGTAACTTGTAAGCTCAAAAAAAGCTGAGCCAAACAGTGTTAGTGTGTGTTTGAAATAGCTTATTTTGGAGAAACAGTGACTATTAGTTGGCAGCTTCCAAATTAATGTCTTCTAAACACCCACTTGGTGGAAAGTGGAAACAGCTATAGGGAGTAATATTACATGCAGAAGGGATATAAGAAAATGGGATGACAAATCTCCCTTGCAGAATTTTTTCTTACAATGGTTTTGAAGATGTTATCAAAATATTAGGTGAGGCAGAAGTTATGTGCTTTGAGGTTGCAGTTTTATTTGTGACTTGTGCTAAATTTTAATCTTTAGGGTTTCTGGTAGAATCTCCCTATGTTGTGTTCTCTTCGCTCATTTTCTTCTTTGATGCAGTATTTTTTTACTGCTGTCTTTTCTTCTCCTTTAAATTCTTCTATCTCATATCACACACCTATTTTTCTTCTTTGTAGTAGACATAGTTTCCATTTCTATTTATCCTTAATACTAGAAATTTAGCTTATTCACACCTTTGGTTTGGATATTTGTTCCTTCTTCTATATGACATTGGACTTCCATGAAATGCTTTCAAATTTTACCTTTGGATTGGAATGATTTTGCTACTTTATGTTCCAGTAATTGTTTCTACCTCATTTCTCATATTTCCTGAAGGGAAATAATACTTTTAAATGTTTATGCTTGCAGTCAGGTTTACATGGCTAGGGAGATCAAAACTGGTGAAATTGTTGCCCTGAAGAAAATACGAATGGACAATGAGAGAGAAGGGGTATCTTTGACCTCATTGCTGAATATTTCATTATATATTATATCTTGGAAGCTTAACTTATAAGTTAATGCTCTTGGTTTGATACTTCATCTGTGAAATCCTTGGTGTTTCTTTGCTGCATTTTCAAACATTTGATTGTGCAATTCAGTGGACCAAAATTTGAAGTTGCAGCTGTTGCTGTGTCTGTAATGAGTCTCCCTTCTGAATCGTACTGTTAATTTTGTCATTGCAGTTTCCTATAACTGCCATACGTGAAATCAAAATTCTAAAGAAACTACACCATGAAAATGTAATCAAGTTGAAAGAAATTGTGACTTCCCCAGGTACATTTTTCAATGATCTAAATGTGAAGATATCAAAATAATATAGGCTTCATTTATTTATTTCTAATCTTTTTACAGGCCCTGAGAAAGATGAACAAGGGAGACCAGGCAAGTCATTAATTTTGATGATAATAGTCAATTATGACATTTTTAATTAGACAGTAGCAAGTAATTTGCTTTACTGTTTTGACTGTATGAATATATCCATCATCTCTCTTTGGATTCTGTTATTTTCCATATTTCCTACTACATCTTTCTTTTGTTTTTGTGCAGATGGTAACAAATATAAAGGTGGCATCTATATGGTATTTGAATACATGGACCATGATTTGACAGGTCTTGCTGACCGACCTGGGATGAGATTTACAGTTCCCCAAATTAAGGTATTACTGTTAATAATAAGTTTTAATTGATATATTAATATTTTTTTTAGTGATGCCTGGGTTGTTTTTTCCTTCCGAAGTGTTACATGAGACAACTTCTGACTGGGCTGCATTACTGTCACGTAAATCAAGTACTTCACCGTGATATCAAAGGTGTCCTTTGCTAATGTCTTCCAAAGATACATATTCAGGTTTTGGTTTTCGATATTATAAAGTCTATTACTCCTATTTGATGTATTTTGTTTTGTTGCAGGATCAAATCTTCTCATAGATAATGAAGGTAATCTGAAGCTTGCAGATTTTGGACTGGCACGGTCATTTTCTAACGAGCACAATGCAAATCTTACAAATCGTGTTATCACATTATGGTATAGGTAATTGATGTTTCTATCAAGTTTTTAATTTTGACCTGACCAAGTTTATTTGGGAGGGTGGCATCATGAACTTATGCCTATACACATACTGATTTATTTCATTATATATTTAGACCCCCTGAACTGTTGCTTGGGACAACAAGGTACGGGCCAGCTGTAGATATGTGGTCTGTAGGGTGCATTTTTGCAGAGCTTCTTCATGGGAAACCTATCTTTCCTGGAAAAGATGAGGTTAGTGATAATAATATATAATCCTTGTGTGAAATTGGGGGTAAAGTCGCAGTGGTTGTTGGGAAATTGTTTAGTTTACATGCCTTTCTGGTTTTTCCATACTGACTTCAAATATTTTATGCCAATCTAAATAATGATTTTTATCTGAAAATGTCTGCATTATAATGTGGTTTTTATATTGATCATCAGGGCTTAATGGAATGCTAGTGACAGTGTCTGGCTTATTGCTGGATCTAACCTTACTTTACTACTTTTCAAGAATTTAGTTACCTATGTTTTTACATTCATTCAATTTCTTGCTTTTACTATGTGTGACTGTGCCTACTGTGTATGTACTCTTGGTAATTGTTTCTAGTACAGCTTGAAGGTAATGCTTGATTTCTTTGTAATAATTGTAGCCAGAACAATTAAATAAAATTTTTGAGCTGTGTGGAGCACCAGATGAGGTGAACTGGCCTGGTGTTTCTAAGACTCCTTGGTATAATCAATTTAAGCCGACAAGACCTATGAAAAGGCGTCTCCGGGAAGTTTTCAGACAGTAAGTGTCAGAGTATGAGCATAAATTCTACATGCTCTTAAAAAATAAACAAAATTTTCTGTTGCATGCTCATTTAATATTTGTGCCTGTTCAATCTGAATAGCTTTTGTCCCTGTTATTGAATTATAGTTTTGATCGTCATGCTCTGGAATTGTTGGAGAAGATGCTGACACTTGATCCTGCTCAGGTGTTATTTTAATTGCTAAATAAATGTCGAATTGTTTCATTTTCTGTGTTTCAACTTTCAAATACCTTGTATTCTTTTTATAGTTATTTGTTACTTATAAAATTCTGTACATGATCTGCATCCTAACATTTGTTTGCCAATTTGATTTCTTGACAGAGAATTACTGCCAAGGATGCACTTGATGCTGAGTATTTCTGGACTGATCCATTACCATGTGATCCTAAGAGGTCTGACCTCCCATGATATCGAGTGTTTATTTTCAAAATGTTAATTTTCCTTGGAAGAAGTATGGATCTTCATAGGATTAAATGCCTATCTCATGCGTTCTTCCCCATTTAAGCTTGTTGCTTCTATCAATTATCATTTACTATTTTTATCTTCATCTCACTAAGTCACCATTACTCCTATGTTTGGCTTAGTTTACCCAAATATGAGTCATCACACGAGTTTCAGACCAAGAAAAAGCGCCAGCAGCAACGTCAGAATGAAGAAAATGCTAAGCGTCTTAAAATGCAGCATCCACAACAGCATTCACGTCTGCCCCCCATTCAGCAGGCTGGGCAACAACACCCCCAAATGCGGCAAGGTCCTAACCACCCTATTCATGGGTCTCAACCAGCAGTTGCTGCAGGACCTAGCCATCATTATGGGAAGCCTCGAGGTCCCTCTGGTGGGCCAGGAAGATACCCTCCTGGTGGCAACCCTGGTGGGGGATACAATCACCCAAATCGTGGAGGTCAAGGGGGAGGTGGCGGTGGTTATGGCAGTGGGCCATATCCTACCCAAGGGCGGGGAGCACCTTATGGGTCCAGTGGTATGCCTGGTGGGCCCAGTGGTGGTCCTCGTGGTGGGGGTGGTAGTGGCTATGGAGTTGTTGCTCCAAATTATCCTCAAGGTGCTCCTTATGGTGGATCAGCAGCTGGCCGTGGCTCAAACATGATGGGTGGTAACCGCAACCAACAATATGGTTGGCAGCAGTAAAAACCCCATCTCTCATCATATGATTCATATTGTGATTTGGTGATGCTCTGATGATATATGGTAGTCGATGAACAGTGGTAGAAAGGTTAGCATATTGATGGATTCAACTGTCGAGAAAAAGATATGACCCCCTATTCCTTGATCAAGAAATGCATCGAAATGTTTGTGAAGCATCTAACATACTGTTTGTTCTCTCGAGTCAAAGAAGTGTGCTGGAAGATGTATAACACGTTACTGTTGTAGCTGATATATAGTTTTTCTGGGAATCTTGTACGGAGTTTGGTTTTCTTTACTTTCAATCTAGTATAACTTGATGATTCTATGGTAATGTGAAGGCGGAAAATTATTACTTTCAAGGGCCTTAGTTTTGTGATGAAATATGATATTCATACCCTTACTAGATGTATAGTCCTGGTGGAAGTGCTAAAGTACCATCGGTGTTATTTCTAGAAATGGTAACGGGTGGGGGATGAGAATGATGTTTTCTGTTCCTGTATTTGCTCTTCAACTTAATATGTTTCTGATTTTTAAATTTTTTACTCAATCTTGTCTCTGTTCAGAATTGAGTATTTTTTCCTGTTTTCATATCTATCTATTAAAATATTAATATTATTTTATATATGTATAAATATTGATTAATTTTAAATTTTGAATTAATTTTAGAGATGATTAAATAAAATAAATTATAAAAACACAATGTTTCATGACTAATTTAGTTCATTACAATAAAATAAATAAATAAATAAATAATATAATAATTAAGCTTTTGGATATGGAATGAAACAGATAATTATATATTTGTATTTTTATATTTATATTTAGTCAAAATGGATATTCTTTATCTAAATTAAAATGAATTTGAACAAATATATGTGAATACGAGAATTATTTATTTAAACAAAAGGAGTTTGAACAAATATATGTGAATACGAGAATTATTGTTTTTAGTATGTAAATTTTTTTGAAGGATAAAATTGTTTATATAATTAACTTTAAATAAACTTATTTTTAAATTAACTAGGAATTAAGTTGTATTGATGTGTATATGATTTAAAAAGTGCATTTTAAGAAGTATATAGGATTTGATTAAAAAAAAAGTTTAGACAAACATAAAAAATATAAAGTTTCTTTTCTTTTTTAAAAGAAAAACTTGAACAAATGGGTCCAATATGAGATTAGGAATAAAAGCTTATATACATTAGAAACTATACACATGAAATAACGATTGTTATGAGGAAATGTATAATTCATAAATAACAAATATTTCAACACATTTTTCAATACGCTCAATTAAAAATAAAATAAATTCGACGATCTTAAACATAATGCAACGTGAGGTGATTTAACAACTGCAGTTAAGAATTTCCGCGTAAAGTAACTGAGGATTTTAAACACATTTGTAATGAAATTTTAAAGGTGATTATTAAAGTTAATATTTCTTGGAAAGAACTTCTAGTTGAAATAAAGAAATATGTTCAAAACTTACTATGGATAAAACTAGCTTTGAGGATGGAGAACTTGTAAAGATATTATGAAGTT
Source organism: Pachyrhizus erosus (assembly GCA_026544285.1). Lineage (NCBI taxonomy): Eukaryota > Viridiplantae > Streptophyta > Magnoliopsida > Fabales > Fabaceae > Pachyrhizus > Pachyrhizus erosus. Next base: position 9,091 of record JAMLFT010004557.1, on the reverse strand, counting down.
TGAAGTTAACGAAGAGTGTGTCTAGTCGAAAGTTTTAAACTTAACTAAAGCTTATAAGTTATAAATTACGATAAAAATAAAACAAAAAAGCAAAAATGAATAACTTATAAGCTATTAATTAATTAAAATGCCTTATGAAAATAAATTCAAAGCTATTAAAATAAAATTGCGAATCAAATAAGTTTATTTGAATCAAACCAGTTTGAGTTATTCAAACTTAAAACTTGGAAACACTCAAACACTAGTTTATTCAAACTTATAGCTTATACACACTCAAACACTAGTGATAATCATTTCGTAGGAGTAAAAGAAAGTAACATAAAATATATTTTCAGTCAAAGATTTGATATCGAATTTACTTTTAAACTAACTGTTCGTTATTTAACAGATTACCGTTCTCCATAACTTTATTGAGTTCAATTATAACCAAATTTATGAAGTAAAAGAACAATACTTTTTCCATTTTCTTTTAATCGTGGAACTTTTATAAATTTTTTATTTTTATTTATTTGTAAATTTATTAAAATTAAAAAAATTATTATATTTATTGATCTTTACGTAAAAATCATAAAAATCAAATAAACAAATTGAGGAAGTATTATTCCAATGAACATAATTGAAGATGCTTTGCCAACTGAGTTAATAGCCTATCTCATAATATGGCATTTTTTTTATTACTTTAAGGTTTATTGATATTGGCTTTTTTTATCACTAATATAGAAGAAATAAATGACAAAACTTTCTACTTGTTGCGCCATCATGATATATAGAACTCTCGAGAATAAAATCAAAATCATAATTAATTCCAACAGTTGGATAACTACAAAGCTAAAAGCCACAAGCAACAAATTAGGACTGCACTACTACTTCTAAATTTTGTATCTTCAATCCATTACCATCACAGTTTCATCCTGTGTCTAAAGATACTGTAAAATAAATACTATAATATTATCCTTTTTTATTTGTAAATTAAGAGAAATAGACCACGAAACAATTCTGAGTACTGCTTTATCTTTTCCACCTAACAAGTGCTCATTTTCCACCCATATTCTCTACAGGTATCTCAAAAGAAAACCTGCTCAACCAACATGTAAATACAACACAATGTTATTGCAATATACTAGGCATAATTTTCTACAAGAGTATTTCAAAATAATAATTTTTATATTTGAAAGACCAATTTCATTCAAGAAAAAAACTAACAAATAAAATAAGGAGTCTACAATCAAGGAGTGGGTGAAGTTTCATACCGATGCAATAATCATGTCGTTCCCATTCATTTTCATTTTTTTCAGAGGTTTTAGTAATGGATTCTCATTCATTTTCATTATTTGAACCTCCAACTCCAATTGTTTTGGGTTGTGACTCATTATTAGAGATTTCAGTAATGCATTTCAATTAAAAAAATTTCCTTGCTTCTACTAACAGCTTGAATCCCCCGATTCTAAAGCATACACTGGGAAGATCCCACTCTTTTATTCTCTCTTGGTGGAGTTCGTATCTAACCATGTCTTGGTAATAAAATTCTAATTTAAATAGTAAGCATAGCTGAAAACATGCTGCTGCATTATAACTAACAAAAAAAAAAAAATGATCTCGTTGTTAAATATGAAGTCCCACATCAATTGGGAGAAAGACAAATGAATAGTATATATATTAGCTGTTATGCTTAAAGATGTTAAGTTATTTTTTTGTGCAGCTCCCACTTGAATACTAACTCTTCCTATCGGACCTGTCATAAAAATTCAACATGGTATCACACTCCAATGCTTTTCTATCCCTCTCTCTTGATCTAATAAAACGAATGAACCTGTAAAATAAACAAACACAACTCAAGAACACAAGCCATGTCATAAAAGTTCAACAAAGTATTAAAGTCCAATGCTTATCAATCCTTCTTTTTTGATCCAATAAAAATCATGGACCTGTAAATAAAAAACACAACTCAAGAACACAAGTCATGCATAAAAAGAAAAGAAAAAAAAGTTATCTAAAAAAATAGACCTATGGCATGTCTCTTGAGTGGACAAAAAAAATTAAAAAAACAAAGAAGTCTCAATTGAAAAACAGACTAGCCCAATTGAACCTGAGGAGTGTTGAAAAATATGAAAACCTACATAAGTTGGGAATGAAGAATATACATATTAGTTCTCATGTCTAAAAGATGTCTTTGAACATTTTTTAACCAACTTCCACTTGTATACTAGTTCACTTTGAGTAAGGTCTCTCTCTAGAGAAGTGCAGTTATAGGCCGTCACCTCTTGTAGGGATGGTGGAAGCTTCGGCAAAGAGACGAGTTTTCTACCATTATTCGAAGTAAATCATTGTCAGGGATGGTGGAAAGTTAAGTGACGTCAACGATGAAAAGTTGAAAACTGGCCAATGTTATGAAAAGTGCCTGTAAGGATGACAATTTTGATGCACATATAGAGGAGTTAGATAAGTCCAAGTATGTTATTTCCTTTGATGTCACTGACAATTCCTAGAGAATTGAACAACCATCAAGTAACAGTTCATAGAGAGAATTTGAATGACATTAAGGGTTTTGATCTCTCTGCAGTTACTTTAACACAAAAGTGTAAGCATGGTAAGAGATGACATGGATGGATGGAGTAGACACAACCTTTCATAATCATTAAGGAAAGCACAAGTTTTTCTGCCTTCGATAAGTCTGGGATCTCAATCAGGTCTCTAGAGCCATCAAGGTAAATGTTCATTAAATTCATAAGATTTTGTAACAAGAAAGATGCATAACATTGTTTAAAAATTATTAAATTCATAATCACAAGCTTCACATGAGGCAGTCCAAGATCAGTTACCACAACAAAAATATGTAGTATGCATAGCCATGTTTATACCTGCACCCCATCCTAAAGCTTTTTAACCTTGCTATTTCTCATGTGAAGTTCTACAAGATGTTCCATGCAAAAGTTAGATGGCAAAAACTCAAAATAAAATCCATCCCAATAAAGGTACCTCAATTTATAAGACAATGACTTGAGACCATTAGGAAGGTACACTTCAAATCTGTTGTTATTCCAACCTCTATGGATATTAAGAAATCTCATGTTAGTCATCTTTGCAAGGGATTCAGAGCTCAAACATATATCCTCAATTAATGTATTCAAATCTAAAATTATACCTTCAACAACATTAATTCCCTGACAAATTAAATTTAGAATACTAATTACCAAGGTTATCATATTAGCTACATTCTAAGATATGCATGTTTACAAAAAAGAAACAATTGAATCTACCACTTTATCCTGTTATATTTCAACACTTCATGCACTTCCTCAGATTTCCATAAACGACTTCGTCTTCCAGGGTCTTTGATGGATTCTTGATTAACAATTTCTCCCATTTCTTGTATCAAGTCATGCATTTCTATCTCATTGTGATCAGAAATTGTTATGAAAGCTTTATCTAACAAGACTTTTATCCCAGATTTAGCAAAGAAACCGCTAGCATCTAATAAATAGACTTGTTACCAGATCTCTTGCTTCTCCTTTCAAGAAGCATGCAATGTCTAAAAAGATGTTCTTTTGAAAACAATCTAAGCCATCATAACTTAATTTTAATTCCTTGTGCATTTCTGTATTTGGAACCTCTTGGAGTTTGCTCAATTCACTTTCCCATGCCTCTTCACTTATTCCACGAAGACTAGCAACGAAAACTTTTATAGCCAAAGGATTACCTCTGCAATAGGAAATTACACTTCTTAATAGATCTTCATATCCAAGTTTAGGTTGTTCTTCAAAAACAATAGAATTGATTTGGTTCAAACTGAATTATTTTAGAACAAGAATGAACCAAATTGGTTTGAACTAGAACCAATTTACTAAAATCAAACCAAATTATTTTTATAAAAACAGTTTTGTTCAAACTGAATTGTTTTTAAAACAATTCAATGCACTGATAATTGAACTGCTTTAAATTTTCTCCCTTGATGACAGCAATGCACATAAAACAGTGTGAGATAAGTCCAACGACATCATTTCCTCATATGTCACTGCGAATTCTTTGAGAGATGAACAACTAAAGAGGTCAAGTTCACAAAAAGATTTTGAATGAATATTAAGGCTTTCAATCTCTCTGCAGCCACTTAAATTCAATTATGTTAGTTAACGGACATAGAACATTGACGATGGCAATGCACATATAGTAGTGTAAGATAAGCCCAATCACTTCATTTCCTCTTATGTCACTAACAATTCCTTGAGAGATAAAGAACCATTAAGGCTTTCAATCTCTCTACCGTCACTTAAATACAAACTAGATTGTGACCCGCGCAATGCATGTGTATATAAATAAAATTATTGAAAACATTTTACATAATTGAAAAAAAATATTCTCTTAATATTGTAAATAAATACATGAAAATAATTTTACATGTCATAAATATGTATTGTGTTAAATTGTTCATCATACCAAACAAAAATTATGTTGACATTAATCACATTGAACTTTTATTAACCAAAAAATAAATTACATTGAATTTTTAGTAAAAGTTTAAAAGGTTTAATTATGTTTTTAGTTTTTTAATTAATTTTAATTTTTTGTAATTTTGGTCTTTATCTTTTTTAAGCCAAATTAATTATTTTTTATCAAAACTATTTGTTAGAACAAAAAATGTGGATGAATGTCAAGTCCTTTAAAAATTTATGATTTTAATGATTACAAAAGAATAATGTAATTTGAAGTATGCTAATATTTTGATAGATATGTTGACATGAATACGTCCTAAGAAATGGAAAGGTAGTATTTTTTTAAACTCAAACACATAAGTATAAGCAAAAAAGGTTAAGTATCTAAAGTGTTGAAAATGTTGGATAATTTCACTAGACATTTTCATTAAATATATGTCTATAAGCTTTTTATGAAACTATACGTCCAAAATGTATAATTTGAAAATATGTCTTAAGTTGACATAGGACCTAAAAAAACATTAAACTTATTTTTCACTTACACATTTATTATGTCTAACTAGTCTTAAATACTTTAAATTCCTAGGATAACTGATATAACAATTTATCTATGTTTCTATCATTATTTTTGTTTTAACATTTATAGACGATGCTGATATAACAATCTTAAATACTTCCAATGCCTATGGTAGCTAATATAGACAATGCTCTTGCTAGCCACACCATAAACCTCATTAACATAAATAGTGCAACAATAAATATTGAGTACTACTTCAACATGCATTTCTTGGAGAAAACCAGGTTAAAGATCAAAGAAAGGATTACGAATTGTGGTATAGTAGATTATTTCAACCTAAAGGAAGTGGTAGTTCTTGAACTAATAAAAGCATTTTGGAGAATTGCCAAATTCTTAAGCTCTAGATAGATTTGTGGTGAATGTTTGGGGAAGAAGATTCTTATAGATCCTAGAATGATTACCACTACTACTGGTTATGATTGTTCTAGAGCCAGGATCAAACATGATTGGGATGCACCTTATAGATAGTCAAATGCTATAGAGAAGGTACTTATGAGTGATAAATATAAGGATGGGCTAAACTATGCAAACCTCAACCAAGAAGGGAATATTTTCTAGTAGATACTAAACAAGACCATCATTCACAAGGTTGGTTCAAAGGATCCCTTCACTCCCATCCACAAATTTGTTTTGTTTCATTTATTAGAAGGGCTACCATTCAACCTCCCACACCATTTACAAGAACCTTACCAGGAACATGAAGGGACGAGGTGAGAGTAAAAACATTACCTATGTTGCTTTGGTTAACAAGATCCTTTGGGATCATGGTGTCTAGAATGTTTTCTACATCTTATTACTAAAGAACAAAGAGCCTTCCTTTGTAAGGGAACAAATGTAAGACAATTGCTATTTGGTAACTCTAGCTTAGGGCGAATGAGTCTTGGGTTAAACTTGAAGGACATATCTGAAGATTTTGTTGAGCAACCACAATAGCAAGAAAAACCAGAGAAACACATTTTTCCATATGAAGTTTGCAACTTTTTTGATTTGGAAAAATTGGAGAAAGTTGAATAGGGCAAGACAACTTGCCCAAGGATCAGGTTATCTCAAACGACCAAGAGACAAATGCACCTGTTCAAATGTCCAAGTTAGTGAAAAGGAAGATTATGTTGCAAGAAGATTATAACTCTAAGGCCACTAACGAAGACCAAATACATATAGGACAAGTCTTGAAGACAAGACGTATCAAACATATTGTTGATAAGTCCTAATTTGTTAAGGTAACTATTGGTGATTTGGTTCAAACTATATAGGTACCCACCAAATAACCAACCCAACCAAGATAAAAATTTCCACTACATGACCAACCCAAACACAACCACTACCTCAAAAAAAAACTCAAACATCATTACTAGAGCCTTAAATAGAAACCTAAACAAAACTTGAGCCTACAACCATTTTTGTTGGGATTCAACAAAAGAAGTTTTTCCACCCACACTTTACACCTTTACTAGTTGGATCTCTAGTGATAGATGAAGATGAGAATTCCATGCTTGATAAAGATGACAAGATCATTCTCATTGGATGTCATGATTTTGATCATCCTAATTGGTATACCCCTCCATACAATATATTAGCACCCAATCTTTTGCTTCTTGGTCAACCAAGTTTCCAACCCTTACCCACACTTGGACTTGGTCCTCATGATATAACCATCAAGGAGGTTGCTAGGGAACTTTCTAAAGATGACCTTTTCTTAGTTAAACCTACATTAGGTGTCAATCTCTCTCTAACTTCAATTTTTAATGAAAGAGTTGACAAATGGGATGATGTGAAGAATAAGTGACCCATTCTCTTCATCAAGGAGAATGCCCAATTTTCTTTGGCAAATAAAGACTCAAGACAACCACTAATGGACATACCAACATACAAGATTGAAGAATCTCTTGTTCTTGAGTGAGAAAGATATGAGAACTATGATTTTAGGTCCTTTATAGCATATTTTATATTGCTTGAAGGAGTCATTATAAACAAAGGATACACACAACATTTTCAAAGAAAGTTGTATCCTCATGTTGTGAAGGCACCTGTCTACAAGTGACACCTTAGAGTCATTTGACATCTTATCCCCTTGAATCTAGAGGAAGAAGGAAAGAACAAGAAAGCAATTAATGAAGAACTCATTGTGGTTACTTAGAAAAAGCGTCTAACGAAGCAACAAAAAGCTAAATTGTTGAAGAAGTAAGCAAGGCTAGATGACTTAAGCTTTCTACAATAGGAACTTGTCATTCGTGACAAGAATCTAAGGTTTCGTCCACTTCATCCAAGAACTAGTTTCTTTTCTTCAATTATTAACATCAAGCTTATAGGTCATATTTAAGCTCAACCTTTGGTGAATGACCAAGCTACTTCCTATCCACCAGATCTGCACATCAAAGAGTCAATTGAGGTGAACATCTATCTTGATCGAGTTTTTCGCAGATTGATTATCATTAACTTGAACAAAATGAAGGGATAAACACCTCACATAGTCAAAATGTGTGGCAACAACACTTGCACGAATCTATCAAACATATATCTACATCTAGGTTGTCTTTAGAAGTAAATGAGGAGATACTAATTGCCTTGGAAAGCTCATAGGCTATGCAACTAGTTCGCATTTATCATTTCCTAGACACAGTTTATGGCTTCTTAGTAGATGAAGGTGTATCTATACTTGGAACAAAATTTAACATTCTTTATGCCCTTTTAAGCACCTTGCCCAATAGGAAGTTTGCAAAGATTGAAGAGAGATTTCCACCTACACCTTCATCTCTTATTTACTTTTGAACCAATCAGTGTGCATGCTCCATCAGATCCCCTACTAAGCAAACCACCTTCTCCTTCGATATCTGAAACTACTATGATTATTGCTTCACATACATAAATTCCTACTACTTCTATACCGTCATCTTCGCTATCCATTGCCCAAGTAGAAAACATTATTGATAATAATATTTAGGCACACATGAAAAAGGCAAGATGTCAAGTTTTCTAGTATGCTTAATGACCAAGTCCAAAACTATTGACTCTGCACTTGATATAGAGATCAATACATCTTTAACTCCTATTCTTGCTCTGCTTTAGCAACTAGTGCCTCAAGTTCAACAACAACAATCTCCTTAACAACTTGATTAACATGCTAATAAGTGATAGTGATGGTCTACATCTTTTTTTATCTTATTTTTTTATAATGCTAAAATGGAGAGAAGTAGAAATAGTTTAGTATTAAAATCATGGGGAGTATTTTCTATAGTAATTTTAAAAATCAAATTAGTTAATGACATGATAATATGTTTGCTTTATTGTCTCTATTGCTTGATACATTCCTTATTATTGTTGTTTCCTCTAATACTTGTTGTCATGATATTTTACTCTAATACATTACTTGCATGAACATAAATATTAGACTCAAGGGGAATTTAATATTGTAAATCATATTCTTTTGCTTTAATATATTTTTTTTCTAAAAGTCAAATTACAATATTATTTGTCATCATAAAAAAGGAGGGATTGCTAGAACCAAAAACATGGATGAACGTCAAGTCCTTTGAAAATTTATGGTTTTGATTATTACAAAAGAATATTATAATTTGAAGTATGTTAATGATTTGATGAATATGTTAACAAAATTATTACAAAAAAGACATTTACTAACACGTAAATTAGGCTTCAATAACACTTATGTGTGTTATTTATGTCAAAACTATTAAAAGGGGGTGAGCATTGATAATACTTGTTATGTGTTGTTAAAGGGTCCAATTAGACAATATTTTATCAGTATAAGTGTTGTTGAATGAGAACTTCAACAATAATTGTTTAGTATAAGTGTTGTCTAATGAAAATATTAAATAGCACATACATAATACAAATGTTGTTTAATACAGGCCTTGGATAACACATGCTTAGTACAAATGTTGTGTGATGGGGACCTTAGAAATCACTTATTTAGTACAAGTGTTGTTTACTAAGAACCTTAGACAATACTTATACTAAATCAATGTTATGTTAGTTTTCATTTAATAACACTTGTACTAAGCGAATATTGTTTAATTATGCCTTTATAATTTTATTTTTAAAATCAAACTCAAATAATTAAAAAATATTC
>JAMLFT010004556.1:0-19291 GCA_026544285.1 Pachyrhizus erosus | reverse complement strand
AGTATTTAATACATTTATTTCTTATATATAAAAATAAAAAAATATTTAGTAAAATATTAATAAATATATATTAATTTAATAGGCATCGATAGTAGTATAAAAAATTGTATATATTATTATAAATAATCTTTTATATAAAATTTAAAGTTGTTATTATAAAAATAAATAATCTTTCGATATTTTTTTAATTTCAAAAGTTGTATATTAACAAGTTTATACGCGCATAGATTTCTGTCTAGTGAGGAATTGATATGGAAGACCCTTTTCCAAGTTGCGCCTATTACTAACGGTTTTTCAACTAACAAATTGGGTCACGAACGAAAATTACAATTTTTTATTTTCTACTATTTTTTTTTTTTCCTTTCACAAGATATCCATATATGAGGGAACGGATTTAAAATAATATTCAATGGGTGAAAAATAAATTAAATTTAATATACATAATTACATAGATTAATTCATGCTTGGGAGCTTTATTTCTACCAATAAGATTCAAAGTGTTCGCCTTAGTAAAACTTGGGTTACAAATTGGAGCCACACCTCACATGATTAATTATTCTATACAAGCTTGTAAATATTTTAAAATAGTTAAACAATACAAGAAAAATATGCTCCAACACACTTTCTAATGTTTTCTTTCTCACACTCTTATTAAACGAAAATCATACAATTTCCATTAAGGTGAATGCTATATATCATACTCTTTTTAATATACTCTGTGTTATAGTTTATAATTTATGAAAAACAAAGTAAACTGTGAGTAAAACCCATTACATAAGATATAAATTTTATAATTTCTAATCAACTTTAATTAATAACAGAATATATTAAAAAAATGTGATAAAAATGCATTTATAACATCCCTCACTCCCCTGAATATTTTATTTCCCTCAACTAGCAATTCTTACTCAATTTCAAGTTCGTGGCCATAGCAAGGCAATTGAAGCAGTTATTTTAGGTCTCTAATTGAATAATCATTATACTTTTTTCTATAATTTTATTATGATATGATACGTTATATTATTTTCACTAGAAAGATTACATAATTTTAAGATATTAAATATTTTAAGTGTAATTATATTATTTATTTAAATGTTAGAAAAATAATCTTGCATATATTTGAACTCTCCCTCCCTCATCTAACCCAAATTTGTTTTATTAAAATTAGTATAGAACTTAATTTTCACCAATAAATGTATGATTTATATAAAAGAATGTTTTGTTGAAAATGTAAAAAATATCTTTGTTATTACAATTTATTTAATTTTAAATTAATACAGAAGAAAAAAAAATCTTCAACAACCACAAAAAGCATATTTATAGAACATAAATGTAACATCTAATTGAATTATAAAAATCTAAAATCCTTATGAATAATATAAGAAACCAATTTATCAGATTTTAATTGATCTTCAATTTTTATTCCAAAACTAATAATAAGTTGAAATGTGAAAAATCTTCATTTTATACTATTATAAAAAAATGAATTTATACACTCAAACTTAAAAAAAACAATTGTATCGGATTTTTTAATTCATCAAGACAATCAATGAAGAAAGAAGAAAAAACTTATCTAGTTACTAGATTTCACCACTGATAGTAAAATTCCATTGCTCTGTTAGAAGAAACTTTATATTAATGTCGTAAATGGATCTTAACATCCATTGATGAGTCACATTTTGAACTATAAAATCACGATCATTTCAATCGTTAGAAATAATATATTTAAAAAGAGGTTTAAAGAATATATGATAACACTAATCAACAACATAAATATTAATGTCAAGGTAGAAAAAGGGCGATGAGGTAAAATAATCTCCAAAGCCAAATTGTTCATTTCCCTTGAAATAATCACCAACAAAGTTACTAGTAACTACTAACTACCACAAGAAAAAGTCGCATCAAGTAATCAATAATCATGGTGCAAGTGAAAGAAGTTAACACTAATCAAGGACTGATCACATCTTTAACTATCTATACAAGAACCTTTAACTTCTTTACATGATAATGAATGAAAAAATAGCTAATACATCTTGGGACCCAAGAAAAGCAAAATAAATTACAAAATAAAAACATAAAATTCAAAATAAAGAACAAAACTAAGATGCTATATTCCTTAGATGGTTTTGGTTTGTTCTCAAATAAGAATTAAAGCTCCACCTCAGTAATCTATATTAAACATTTACTATAAATTTTATTACACATATTACTGAAGTAAAACTCTAATTTTGATTCAAGAACACTAAAATCACTAAAAATACTGCATCTAAGTTTCATCCCAAAATGAATTTACTTTAACAAGAATAAGTGATATGCCAGTTAGCTAGCAGTGGTGTTAGATGAGATTTTAACCATGACTGAAAGAGGAATGTTGACAACATGACCTTGATTCCCAAACAGCCCAATTCTCCCAAAGCTGGCCACAGAGCTGTTAAGGGTTGCATTCAGGATCACAGACAAGACCTGCCTCTCATCACTGGCAATACAGAAGTGAGTTGGAGACACTTTTACTGAAACCCCATAAGGAGCAGTCCAGCCAACACTATACGATTCATTTTGGGCAATGTTTTGGACTGTCCTCTGCACTATTCTAGATTTGTTTAGCTTTGATATAGTGATTGAAGGCAAGTTCAGATCAGGACCATAGACAGTAGAATTATACAGACCACAATTTTGACCAGTGTAGTTTAGCACCACAGGAGCTGAACCATTGATACCACATAGAAATGACATGTAATCATCATAACCTACAAAGCAACATACATACACTTCCACATTAAGAAACCAGGATAACTAACATTAATCATTAATCGACCAGTTTACATAAAACTACAGGTAGTTAAAAATTGAATAATACATGTGAACTTTTGCAGTTAAATTATCAACTTCACTTATTCATTCAATTATTGCACAATATGACAACCCAAATAAATTTAACAACTTTTAAAGGGCAAAGGAACTTCTCAAAATAAAATATTATAAATTTTACGTCTTATTAATTTTATTTTATAGGGACTAGAAAATAGAACCTACAGATATATTAGTCATAGATAATGTATTATTATTTTTAAATATCAATATTTAATTTTCTATAGATGTTGGGAAACACTCGAGCTTTGTAGCTCATTGTATACATGTTGGAAATTGGAAAAAGTAAATAAATCTGTGACTTAAGTGCATGTTATTTAAATCTTTTACTTACTAAGGTATGTTGTGTTTTAACAGCTTACAATCACTTCTCAAATACTTTTGTTTTTTTAATAGTGATGACTAAAGTGATATTTATTACACTTTTAAATTTTAACCAATAAGTTGAAAATTTAAATTGCAGTGTTACATCATAAAAAAGGACGCTATGTAAAATGTTCAAAAGATTAACTACATTGTCCTGGCTCTGCCATTATCATGGAGTATCATACTCATCTAACTTAAACGACAATCATAGCTGAATTTACATGCCATTTTTCACATATCGAAACATGACAATTTTCATTGAAGCATAATGATTGAAATGCTCAAGTGACTTACTGGAATCAAAAACCAAACCCGGATTCAGTGCTCCACTTGCATTCACAAAACCACTTCCCATGTCAAAAGGGGTTGCCGGAGACTGGTTAAGTTCTGGAGAGGCATATGATCGCTGAGCCATTATTGTCGCACCACTCTTGTCAAACAGAGAAGCAGTAGTGGAAAGAGCAGATCCAATGGCTGCAGGACTGAAATTGGGGAACTTTTGCTTAATTAGTGCAGCAAGACCAGCAACATGTGGTGCAGCCATGCTTGTGCCAGACATCAATGCAAAATTCTCACCTGTTGACAATGCACATATGATAATTATATTTGACATTATCAACATGCATTGAAAGAAAAAACATATATTATTTCTTAAAAAAATGTTTTTAATATAAGATAGGTATCAATACAGCTAATTAAACTTGACGGAAACTTCTATGTTTGGTTTCCTAGTATAAACTTTTATGTATTTACAAACCTAGGAATTCAACCGAATCGGTGCCAACAGAACTCCAGGCAGCCCATATAAAATTTCCAGGAGCTAACAAGTTAGGCTTCAAAATGTCAGCTTCGTGAGGAAGACTGTCCTCTGGATCTGGTCCTCTGGCAGAGTAATACATAACCTTTGGGGCAACATTGCTGTAGTTCGCTTTTAGTCCACCACAGATACTGGCAACAGCTCTGAATTTTACAATTTTCTTTGAAACAGCATCTATTTCCAACGAAGAATTGTAGTATTGCATTAAAACCTGACCGGTTCAAAATCAAAGAGAAACTGTCAAAGGATTATTCCTCATACACATGTAAGATAGAGTAATAAGTTGGCTGACATATTGGCCAAATCCATGTATTGTTTTCACCAAGACAAAAGATTCTAAGTGAATAAAGAAAGCATCAAAAGATGTCATTTAGATCAAATATAGCATTTTATTATGTCTACATCGACTCATCCTCACTTTCAAGAATTGTTTTATACTCATTTTATATTAATTTATATGTTGTATTATGGCTATGCTGTGTCCAATAATAAGTTTTAAAATTTGTTGTACTTCCATACTCGCGCTATATAATCTCCAATTTCCATGTTCTCTCTATGCTCTCTAGATAGTCGCATCATTAAGGGAGAAAATGGATAACATAAAGCACCTTGGAATCATTTGTGGAAGCAATTATTATGCCAGGCATTTTCATTGGAACGGGATTAAGCTGAAAACCAATCACAAAGGGATCCATATAGAATACAACACCAACTGCACTAAGGTTTTTGGCTGTTTCTGAGGCCCGTTTGATGGTGGAGAGTCCCAGCACAAAACGAATTGAATAGCTGCACATCAAGAGGTTCCCCTTGATCAAATCCTTATTGAACTTACTTGCATCTTGGCACTCACCAACATACATATCATCAGCAACCGTTGTGTCATTGCTCAAAGCATGACGTGCATGAATCAGTTTATGAAGTTTGCTTTCAGTGCCAGCTGAGGAATATAATAATAAAAATGAAAAAAATAACAGTGGGTCATAAATCGATCCTGGCAGAAATATTGAAGAGATAATAAATTCATACATTAACAAATAAATAATTTTATAACTAATGGAGGATCTTTAATCAAACATTATGAAGCAGAAATCCTTGAAAGCAAAAAGAACTGGTTGTCCATTATATAAAGAGAGTGACAACAGATTTTAGAATTTTTTTCTCTTGCATGAGGTTCATGTCTAGCGAAAGATAATACATCAAAAGTACTTTCCAACTGACATTACAAAAGAAAAAAGAATACACTAGCAGAGCTAAACTAATAGTCATGCAGTGCAACAATGCAAGCAGTTTGAGAGTAATTCAAGCCCAAAAAATCCCAATAATACAGTGAATAGCCTAACTTCTTGGTCCTATCTAACCTTCATTTACGCTCTATCATCATGTTTGCATATGCGTTTTTGACATGAATTTTCATGTCTCCTGTGAAGTTATACATTGTTGCTTCCACATTTTTAACCATTTGGATGTGGTTTTCCATGTCCAAACGCACACTACATTTACTCATAATCTCAAAACTATTGACTATACACACAAAATTATACACAAAACTCCAAATGATTAACTTTATATTGTTTTTCCACTGAATTTCTTCATAAATGAAAATTGACACCACAGCCTCATTAAAGCTCTTCACTACTTGGGTAACCAAAAGAGGAAATCCAATCATTGAAGTCCATGGCATTACCCACACTGGTTTGTTAATCTAAAATAAATGCTTATATCGCTAACCAGTAATAGAGAAACAGAAACGTACGTGCAAGACCAACTCCAGGTATGGTCACATTATTTCCAAGAAATATGGAGTTGCTATAAACCCTGTCATGAGAGGCAGCACCAACAGTAAAGATCCATGGACTGAAGGAGAACATGCTCGTTGGTGATGGTCCAGTATTTCCTGCTGCTTGCACTACAAAAATACCACCCTTCACAGCTGACAGCAATGCCATGTCTATTGGATTGAAGAAAGTTGCAACACCAGGAGGACGTCTATTAGGAGTAATTGACAAGCTTATTATGTCAACCCCATCCTGAGCTGCCTGCAAACATCATACTATTAGCATTGTAGGTTTGTAGGTAATGCAAATTTGGATGCAATTTTAGATAAATAGATTGTGAAGCAACATGCATGGAAATCACTATTACTTACAACTCTTGACACTACAGAAATTTGAAACGCAGGCCATGCATAGACAGAAGACAAAATCAAATGCCATGGATCCTAAGAAGTGAATTAAGAATCCTAAGATGATGTGAAATGTGCTCTTCACTACTGCTGAGGTAGGGGCCAAATGGAATATGAGACCAATAAACAAGCCATTGAAAAATAGATAACAATTATATAGTTTTTTAGGGAATTGCACTATACTATACAAATATATGCTGCGGGAAACAAAACCTTAAATCAAAGACAGTGACAGGGAAAAAATGACCTGCTCAAGTAAAATTACCATATAACTGACATGTAAAGTATTTGCACAACAATGTATCACTTGTCTAAATAAATTAAAAATGTACCTGGTCAATAGCTGCAACAACATCTGCAGCAAATCCTCCAAAGCTCTTGTATAATGCCTTGTAAACTGCAATGCTGTGGAAGATAGAAATTCAACACAAGCATATATTATTTTTTTTTTAAAAGAAAAGGAAACTAATAAGTTTAAATGAAATAGTTAAAAAACAAAACTAGCCCAGAGACACAATTTCTACAAGTTTCTGTCAACTTTCAAAGATAACCTATTAAAAAAGACCTAACTGTTTGTTGTTGTCAGAAAACCAAGTTATGTGAGTTGAATACTTAATAGTATGGGGATAACACATTCCATGGAACAGGGGAATATGCTGCAATGTAGGCCAATTGATGGATAATGTAGAAGAGGGGAGAAAAATGGGAGGAGGAGGCCACACCACATCCTTCAACAGATATCTATTTTGGTTCAGAAACTTGGCTCTATAACTGAAGGAGCTTTGCTTCAGTTTTCAGGCACCAAAACAGTTTTTTAGATGACAAAATCACTCTCTCTTCTGAAAATCACAATGAAAATCCAATTTACAGATTTTTGATGTTCTAGAACAAACTGGATCCTTATTTGACTGAACTAAGGATACATACTTCTAAGAAATTTTAGATTTACAGACCCCTGGTTTAAAACATAGAAATAACACTCCTGACATGTAATAAATATCTAAAGGTCTTATAATATGAAGTTATTGATGTACTTTGCCTATGTTCACAGACAAGGCACCAGTAAGAATCCTTACCACTAGATGATCCATGATTCAGCCCATATTTTAATCACTTTCATAAGAGAAAAAAGGAGCTGAGGTGTGTGCCTTAGTCAAATTTCTATTTATTTAGCTATAACTGGACTTTTCTTTTATATCAACCATTTCTTCTCAAATCTATGATTGTTCAAATCCTTTGGTCCATTTCATCATTATCAACTTAGTTTCCCCTTTTTTCAACCATTAAATTGAAGTCTCCCACAGTATTTCTTCTATCTTGCAAGGAAGCTACCCACATTTTATTGTAAATATGAGGGATGTAATATAAAACCATTCACGTCTTTTTACCTAATGGCTTAAGCTTTTGGAATGGTTGTTTCTGACATAGTATCAAAGCCCCATTATTCTAATAATAAAGTTGAATTTTAGCACAAGTGGACCTACGCATGATTCACACTTCAAGCCCAAAAAGCTTTGCATCAGGGGCCTATCTCAACCACAAAGCTAGCTGAAGGAAGGATGATTGCCAAACCTTATAAGGTATAATTTGGTCATATTCCTAGCTGATGTGGGGCATCTTAACATGTTATGAACAAACTATCTTAAAAGGTTATGCTATCAGGTGAAGACACTAGAATGATTTTATATTACAGCAGCTAGGATTGCTCTCTATGGCCTTTTTCTATATCTTCAAAATTGTTTGGTAGTAATTTCAAGAATGAGAGGGGGAAAAAATCAGATGATTGTAATAGAACTAATTCTAGATTTCACTCTATTACCCAATTTCAAGTTTTAAAATTGCGGATCAAAAGGACACAAACCATGCCAACGAAAAAAAAAAAATCATCTTAAAAAAACAATAGTACAACATGTGTGGGACAGCAGTAATGAACTACCAACATGCCCAGTTAAGCACTATCGAGCAAATAATAGTATGCACAATTGTATAATCATGACACTCCAGCAACAAGTAATTCACATATTATCAAGGTCGGTTTGAAAAATCCAAAATATGGGGTGAAGCAGAAAACAATGCACAACTCCATAACATCATGCAGATCTATAGATCCAACAGATTACAAGTATAAAAAAAATGATAACACAAATAAAATAAATTAAGATATAGTTCCAGATTATTTACTGAGAACGAGGAGCCATTCCACTAGCATTCCCAAAGTGATGTCCAGCCACAATCACTGGAATCCCATGGTTTCCTGCTGCAACAGATGCTGTATGCCTGTGTATTTTAGTTACATCAGAACGGATATTTAGTTAAACGAGAAGTAAAGATAACAAATTATGTTGTGATTAAAAGCAATTTGGTGACAGTCCAATATGAAAACATAAGTTCATTTTCAAGTTATATTTAAAACCATTTTGGGCTATTGCAATTCCAGTTTCCAGAACACTTCTGAGCTCAAGGTTCTGATTAAGCTAGACATAATTCATCAATGTTGAAAGAGAGTGAAAACTTAAACCAAAATGAAGGTACAGTAAAAAAAATTGATCAATAATTTGTAGTAATAGGTAGACCAGTAGTTGTAGAAAAAGGTTGAGAACTTAGACTTTATCATCATGGACTGGCCATAGTAAAGTAGATGCTAAAAAACAAATCATGTATCCCCACTAAGTATCCAATCAGTAGTTGGATGAAATAGAGAGAATGGACAATGTAGCTACTACAACAAAACATAAAACCCATAAGGAAAAGCCAAGAACTCACGTGCCATGGCCATCACCATCAAAGGGAGAAGCATAGTCCTGAGTTGAATTAAATATTCCTCTGGTTATAGCAGAAGCTGCAAAGTGACGGGCCCCAACAAGCTTCCTATTGCAAGAACCAGATGGAAAGTCACGAGTAACCTCACAGATGCCAGAAAAATGAGCAGGAACAGGATATGGTTTTTCAGATTTGTTATCATCAAAACTAGGATGTGTTGGATCTATGCCAGTATCAATAAACCCAATAACAACTCCTTCTCCAGCAGTTTCAAACCCACCATCTTGAAACCATGCTCCCTGTGGCAGACCCAAAAACTGTGGAGTATGTGTAGTTGCAGTCCTTACAGAAAAATCCAAAACCACATTGGACACTTCACTGCTCCTTGATAGTTTCTCTGCCTTCATGATTCAGCAAATTCAAAAGGTAAGAATACTTTTACTTGCAGTAAATTAAACAGAAAAGGTGCTTAAACATAAAGGAGCACCGACAGGTGAAGTCAAATCATCAATATAAAGAAACAACTATACACTAATACACAAGTAACTGATCATATATTTCTTAAATAACATAATTATGATGAAGACTAATATCATACCTGTTGTTGGGTAACCAGCACAGCGAATCCATTTATCAGGTAATGGTAGCTATAGAGCTTCAGATATTTCTCTCCTTTTAACACTTTCTTCAACAAAGAATCATGAACTCGGGAAATGTAAGAACCATACATCTTATCTGTCTTAGTAATATTGCCATACCTTCAAAACAAAAGTAAAGTAAAATAAAATAAATAGCATCACATCTGTCAAATTGATGCATCAGATTTCACAACCAACCTCAAAACTCTCAAAATTGGAAGAAGAAAAAAAAAAGGATGAAGCACGGTACTGAGAATTGAGAACATCATTAACAAATACGATGATACATTTCTAACAAACAACCTATCATTTATAGATGATAAGCAATCATTTAACCAACACTTTTCATCTTACCAAAAACACACAGCTTCCACAAGAAGCCTCAATGATTTGGGACCAAATAAAAAAATTAAAAAAAAATGAAAAGCTAAACATCTATGACTTAAAAGAATACAGCCCATGAGTAAACCATGCAATGCTACCCAAAGAAAAACACTAAGAAAAATAAGGAATTTCTTTCCATAAAACAACAAAGAAAAGCAAGACACCAATCAGCACCCCCAGCCCCACAGAAAACCTTCAAACCAAGCTTGTGTTTGTGTGAAGGGATACCTTCTTGGTTTGTTAAATTGAGTTCTACCAGGAGCAGCAGTATCTTTGAAGCCATTAACCTCTCTTCTCAACTCGCCATAGTAATGAGAAACAGGAGCATGTCTCAGAGTAACAACATACACAGCAGTGATAGCATCATCTGCATCACCTTGACACAGGCAAGGTAAAATCACCCCAAAGCAAAACACCACCAAAAACACCAAATGTGCCACCAAAATGTTCCCCATAAAGATTTCTAGGGAAACAAAAGCACAAAATCTGAAGACCCACTTGGATCCAAAACCACCCCAACAAAACTGAGCAACAACAATTCCTCACCAACCCACATGCTCCATTCTCAAGTTCAAGACTTTCCCTTCAGTGTTTTCAGTTCAGTGAAGGAAATAAAACACCCCAAGTGAGAGACAGTGATAAAGCAAGGACCTTTTTGGTGAATGAGGAACCCCTTTGGAGAGGGAGAGAGTGTTCAGTATTAATAGCTGGAGTAAGAGAATCTGCAAGCAAAAGCCTTTCTTCTTGGTTTGTGTGAATTTGAACGTTTTGTTCATTCAAAGAAAAAAAAAGAAAAAGAAAATAAGTTATGTGGGAATAGAATGAGAAAATGAACGTTTTATTTGGTTTTATTCGGTTTTGGACATTTTCGTTCAGGTCGTTGGCTGTCAATATATGCGAACATTGGAGTTTCGTGTGACTCGTGTAACGACAACAACCTTGTACTTTTTTTCTTCTTTTACTTTCTTTTTTTATTTTGCTGTCTTCTTCTTTTTTAAAGATTTTAAATACACTTTGATTAATATAAACGTTCTTTCATTTTGGCAAAGTAAAGTTACGTTTATAGTTAAAAAAATATTATACTGTCATTTCATTACAAACTATCCCATATAATAATTTTTATAATAATTTTTATAATAATATTTAAATAAATATATTAATAATAATTTATAATTAAATCACAGTATATTTTTTTTTTACACAATTAATCTATAATCATTACTTTTATAAAAAAAAAAAAACAAGAGAGGAAAAGTAAATTCAAGAATAATTTAGTGCCATAATTTAATCAGTGGGAAATTAATTTTATTAATAATTAGCAGATAAAGGATATACAAAATAAATAATCCATTTTTAGGTAAGTACCAAGTACTCTTGTACTTTTCTTGCTTTATACATCTAACAGGTAACGTCTTACTTTTTTATTTTTTATTTTTTATTTTTTATTTTTTATTTTTTTACAAAGGTGGGGGAATTATAGGGATATTTATCAAATTTCGATTATGCCAAAAGAACTATTTCCCAAATATTTCTGGACAGAAGCAGAAGTGCTACATTCACGTCTACGTGTAAAATAAAAAGACATGCTCCTATCAAATTTATCAATACCATGAGTCGTTTAATATTTATTCACTTTTAAGATTGGAATTACAGTATTAATAAAAACATATGCTAACAAAATTCTATTATACGCTATTTTTCTAACACTCTATTTTTACTTGGTTAAAATTTTAATAAATATCATTTCTAAATAAAAAATTATTAAATAAAAATAAAATTCACGCACTCATTAAAATTAATAATTTTTAATATATTTCAATAATCATACAGACAGTATTAAAAAAACACTATCAAAGAGTCACTAGTGTTTGTCTAATTAAAGATTTATGTACTATATTCTAAAAGATTAAGAAAGAGAATTACTAAACTAAATAAATGGAATACACTCTAGAAAATTCATTATTGTTAGTAGATAATTGAGTTTTTTAAATATGTTGGCAAAAGTTTTACACAAAATACATTTTAATAATTTTTACATTTCAAGAAAAAATAGTTTTTCAACTATCACTCGAGGATATTCTTAATGAAAAAAAAAATGGAATACAGGTAAAATGTAAATATAGCCTTCTTAAGTATACAAAAAAAATGATAAAATGTCAACATTAAAATGGGAAGAGAAGATAAATACGTAGGAAGATTGAGTTGTATGTGAATTTTTGCTAAAAAAAAAAAGGTTTCTGTACTGTATAAATTCATAGATAACAACATAATAATGTCCACCTCTACGAAAAAAAAGTCATGAATTTTTGTATTCCAAATTGTGTGAATATTATCTAAATGAAATTATTCTTAATTTTTTTTTACTTAAAAAGTATACTTAAAGCTTATCACAAAAAAGCTTGTCACATTAAAAAATTAGTTTATCAAATAAAAATGTTACATTTATTGTAATAGAATCACAAAAATAATGTAATACTATTTATTTAAGTAATTTGATTTCTGTATTTAGGATACATTAAGTCCAAGTTACACATCAGGTTGCAATACTTCTCATGTTTTTTTCCTAGTTTCAGCCAATTTCATGATTTGAAAAAAAAAATTATATTTCAGTCTCTACCCACTAAAAAAGTTAAACTTTTGAGTTTAAGAGAAATAATTCTTAAATGTTTATGGGGGTAAAAAAATCTTTATTACTATTAAATTATATTATACCTTAACTATAAAGTCTATAGTATTTTAACATTATATTTAAAATAAAAAATAGTAATAAACACCTAACCAGAATAGTAGTACATATACCCAAAAAAATAATCATGTACCCAGAGCCAGAATAGTAGTACATTTTTTTACACGAGAAAATAAAATAAAATAAAAAACAGAAAAGGACACCAAACACGTGTAAATTGAAGACCTATGGTATTAACTTGGAGTGTAGACAGAATATCTAAGGTAGGTAAAGTCTAGTTAGATAAATTTATAATCCTAAGAAATAGATTAAAAATACCCTTCTTAATTAGCTAAAAGGTCAACACCAAAACTCTCTTTTGAAATAAGGTATTTAAGATATTGATAAACTATTAATACTACATGTTTAATCATATAAAAAACACATTTAATCCTACATAACAGTGGGGGAAATCTTTTTACTTCAGACTCGATGATCTATCATTTGACATACTTTGGGCAAAGACCATTCCACTAATTAAGTAGGCTTCATCGGTATTGTCGGTTTGAAACTAAATTACATTAAAAGGAATCCGTATGATGGGATTGGATGAGCCATGTTGGGATGGAGAATTTGTAAATTTAAAATGTGATCATAAATTGCTTTCCCACTGAATAATTCATGCACCGGTAATGGCAAGAATTTCTCTACCTACGTGTACATGCTCCAATCCGTTTTAGATTTGACGAAAAATAGTTATTTTCATCATATATGGGTATGAATGTTGATATAATAAAATGCAATTTTTTGTTTTTCTATTTCTTTAAATTTGTAATTTTTATCTATCTTTTTATAGAAACATTTTATCTTTATTTTAAAATTTTATGATTTTAATTTTTTGATTCATTTAAAAATATTGACTATTAAGTATATAAATGTTAATCACTTTGTAACACACATAAAGATGTGACATGATTATAGTTGATTTTATTATCATTTTTAATTCTTTTTAATGATAATTTGTACTGACCAGTTAAGTGGTGAATCTTGTAACTTTATTTGACTATTGAGTATAAATTCTTATTAAAAATAATAATAAAATTAATTCATCTTATATCATGTGTTTTTATGTGTCATGTAGTAATCAATGTCCATATATTTAATAATTAATGTCTTCAAATGAATAAAAGGATTATAATTGTAAATTTTTTAAAATGGAGAGACAAAATGTCTTTATTTTAAAATGAAAGGTCAAAAATCACAAATTAAAAAAAATATAGAAGGACAAAAATTGCATTTTAGTCATACAAATATGAGTACAAGTATTATTTGATTTTTTAAAATGAAGATGGAGACAAAAATAAATATATAACTATCCATTTTGTATTTGTATCTATATTCATCTTTAAAAAAATTAATTATAGTTTGTCTATTTATTTAATTTTTTTAATTGTAACAAGTTAAATTTCTATTACTGATACACAAAATTCATAAGTGTACGATATAGTCAAATAACAAATCATTCTTCCACAAGGATCGTACTTTTGACAAAGTAGTTATTACCAATTATCCATAATTTAAAACATAACAATTAAGAATAAAAATAAGAATTGAGTTGGTGAAATTCAAAGTTTAAAATTTAAATAAGAAAAGAACAAACAATAAAAATGGTTGAAATTTAATTTATGAAGACTTCTAGGATTGCGGTTCACGCTATGACAATGAACAAATTAATTCAATTACTCTTATATTTTTACGAGTTTATGTCTAAGGTACTTTTAGTTCTGTCTTAAGACTCAAAGAGGTAATTAATCAAATTAAATCCTACTCGTGGTACTTATATTCAATTAGACCCTTTTATGCTTTGCATTAATTCTTTTTGATCCTCTTAGGGGTTTATCCTACTCTCATGGTTTTACAATTAAGTTCCTTTATATGGTTTCAAAATTATAGATTCACCTCTCGGTACATCCCAAAACCCTTATAATAATGTTAAATGTTGGTCAATTCATTCAACATATAAAAACAATAGAAAGAAATCAAGAGAGAATAAGAATTGCACAAGGATTACAAAAATTAATTCAATCAAAGTTCATAGGGTTATGCCAAATCCTAGAAATAAAGAGGATCACTCACGAGTAGCCATAGAAAGAAGGAATGTGCATAAAAGAGAAAGATCAAATTGAAAAAGAGTAAGATTAAAAGGTCAATTCACGTTCTCACTTAGTGTCATTCTCTTTGTCCCTCTTTTGTTATAAAAAATTCTCCTAATGAAAAAGACTAGGTATTTAAAGGTACTAAGCTAAAAGGTTTGGACTCAAAATACACAAAAATGCATAAAAACACAATTTGTTGTTGCAGCGATTTGATTAGGTTTCCTCAATCGTCCTAGAATTTGGACCTTTCTAGGACTAGGAACACATTATTGAACCATAATTTAGATATTCAAAGTGCAACATTCATAACCAAGAACAAAAAATCCAATCACAGAAAATTGAGACAACACAAAAGTAGAACTATTGGAGAATTCACTTTGATAAAGAAAACGCACAAATTAGAACGTCATTCTTGAAAAAGGAGCGATTGCAAGATATGGAGTCAAACACATAAACTCGATAATAGAATTGAGAATACTAGTTCTGACTTGTGATTCTCACGCTGAATGTTTATGCCAAAAACCTTGAGTTCCCAAATGTTTAATAAAAATTCAATTCTTGAGTTTAACTCATTTGGAAATAAATATAAGAAAAAAATAAAAACTTTGTATTACTAACAAACTTATTTGCCTCGATGGTTTAATGTGGACAATTTAAACTAAGGGTGCAGGGTTCAATACTAGTTATGTGCAGTTTATCGTTGTGTTTACTTAAAAACTAAGTCTTAGTCTAATAATTGGGTTTGCACTTTCCTCTTAATCCAAATAGGCTATGTACATGATCGGTCTAGTCTCCAATACATGTTGATTGCCCTAGTCTCCAATACATGTTTGGCCTCCAACAGATGGGTCATCTTATGTTATAGTGCTTCTTCGACCTTCTTAAGTTTTCCTCTAGGCATGGGCCCACCTAAGTCTTGAATGGGATCTTGAGCTTTTTGGTCATGGGTTTTAACCTTGATGTTTGCATCACTCTTGGATGTGAGATGAAACTCATGATTGTGAGACGTTTCCCAAGATTTGCAAGCTCAAAAATAGTGGATCTCGTGGGGTGATAAGGACTTCACGACCATGAGATGTTCCAAAATCTCCCTATTTGTTCAACTTCACCCATTGAACCTTTAAAGCTCTTGGTTATAATCCTTGATGTCTTTGAATGCATAACTTGAGTGTTTTCAAGCCCAAAACACCTATGCTAACAACAAAATATACAAAAGTGTAATAAATTCTAAAAGAGGGGGATAACAATGAAAACAAGTTAAGACTAAAGCCTAAATGCAAGATATGCAATGTAAATTTTGATAAAAAAAATACTATGATGAAAATAAATGCAACACATCAATTATAAAACAATATTTTTATATCTTATTTAATTTAATGACATATAAAATTAATCCAAATAAATATATAAATATATTATTATAAAACAATACTCATTTTAGTAGATAAGTACGAAAATAAGGTGAATATACTCAACCTCAAATGGGAATGAAAATGGGTAAAAAAGTTTATCCTCATCAAAAATCAAAGAGGATTATGGGTATGGAGTTAGGGAGTGAGGATGGGAAATGACACACCTATCTTCGTCTTATCCCATTAGGATACCTACTTAGTATTACTAATTTTGTCAAACATACCAATTCCTCTAAAAAAATTTACTTTTTATTTGAATTATATTTTTTTAATTCGATTTTTGAACAAAGCTAATAAAGATTATAGTTTCTTTTGCTAAATTTCAAAACAATTATAAATTAACATTAAACATAAAATCATTGATTAAAATATAGACCCTTGTCAATTAATTTGAAAACTCGATGGAGATAGTGTCTACAAAGCATTATAATACAGCAATAAGTCACCACAATCACATGCCACTAAGCATGCCTTGTCGTCAAGGATATTCTAATTCAAATCAATATAAAAATAAACTATAAATTCATTTTAAAAAACAAACTAGTCATTAAATTGGCAAAAACATTTATTTAGGATTCAATAGTTCAACTATAGTTGAATCATGGTTAAATCGACATTGAATTATTTTTAAAAGATAATACAATATATTAAAGAATATTAAAAATAAGACTTAGTTACACTTTTGGTTCCTCAAGTATTGAACTTATGCGATTTTAGTCTCTTTACTTTTGATTGTGTCAATTGGACCCCTCATGTTTCTCAAACATGTGATTTTAGTCTCTCAAAGTTTAATTGAACGATTTTAGTCCTCAAAGTATTATAATCATACAATTTTAGTTTCTTAAATATCACAATTCAACAATTCTAATCCTTAAAAAATTATTTTAATTTCACAATTATGAAATTTGAAAACTAAAATTTTACTATTATGATATTTGGAAACCAAAATTATTTGATTATAAAATATGAGAGACTAAAATTGTACAATTAAATTTGAGATACATCGATATGTAAGCAACTTTTGTTACATAATATAAAAAGACGCACATTGATGGTACTAAAGTGGCATTTTATTGCTAAAAATAGAGTTCCACATCGGTAATGTATAACTTTTATTACATATTATATAAAGGTGTGAAAGTGAATTCAAACTTGATGAGCCAACTTGGCTCATTATGGAGTCAAACTGGGTTGGATTCAAAAATCAAAAAATTTCACAATACACACACAAAAGCAACTTGATTCACTTAACTCTAAGATAAATAAGTTTGAGTTAGATTGAATTCAGTTGACTTGTTTAAAATAAAAATAAAAATACACTTATATTATTAGTTTTATGTTAATGTATAGTAACTTAGACAACTTGTTCAAATTACATGAATGACAATATTAAATGGTTAAATGGTATCATTTATACCACTTTATTTGAATTGTGTTGTACTTTCTATTTGTCATTTAAATCAAGAATGACTTGATACTTAAATATTATAGTTTTGTTATTATATATATATATTAATCATTTGAATTATTTATATCTATAACTTAAGGCTCAAAATGATATTATATTATATTAATGATTATATCAGGTGAAAGGAATGTGCGATTATGAGAAATTAGAAGATTTGCACCATGTTCTAGTCATCCAACAAATATTCCAACCCTTTAAGAGTTTTGGATGAATTTTAACCCTCTAACAATTTTAGTCAACTTCCTAAGTGGTTGCTAGTAGATTGTTGGTTATTTTTAGGGAAAGTTTGCTAATGGCAATACTAAACCTACTTGACTCTATGATACCATATAAAAAGGTAGAGAATAAAGGTAAAGAGATAGACATATGAGTAAACTATAATTTGGTACACTACTATATGTAGCAATTCTCATAGTAAAGTCCTTTTATTTAAAATAATAACTCTCAAAAATGTATATAGTTTTTCTTTTTAAAATAAATAAAAGAATAATATCAAAGATTAATTAATGTATATTTTTATCATAAAATTTTAATTGTTAGTTAATTATAAGAAATGTAATTAAAGTGAGGTTTAAGAATTTAATTAAAGGAATAGTCTCTCACAATATAATGAATTGTGATTGACTTAAATATTAATTTACTCTTTAAAAAATAGAATCTTTTTTATTTTAGTTTTTTGAAATTATTTTTTTTTGTCCTTTAAAATTTATTTATTTTTTATTTTTAATATTTTTTGTCAAATAACAATATTAAATAATACTATAATAGTGACTTTCATAGACCAACTATTTATCATGTCATAAAAAAGTCTAAATAAGAGTTACGTATAATTTTTTTTAGTAATAGGTATTCTTTATTTTTTTATTTGTTCAAAATTGTTAATGACATCATATTGGTTAATGAAGGATTTAAAAACATAGTTTAACAAAAAAAAATTACACTTGATTATCATGTTAGACTCCTTGACGATGTGCCAAATAATTGGATTGTTAATGTCGTTATTACGTGATGTTATAATTTAAAATATAATAGAGATTAAAATAAAAAAATACTTAATAATAAATTTTAGGAAAATAAATTGTGAGAATGAAGAATAATTTTTTGAGATATTTTAGAAATCATTTGATTTTTTCTTATAAATACATATATACAAATGAGGAAGGATTAGGTTACTTCAAGAATAACTTTGGGAGAGTTATTCTTTATTCTTGTCATTCATCATCTTAAAATTTAATAGTTAAGATTAATTATTTATTACAACTATTAGATTTAAAAAAATGAATAGTAAAAATAATAAGTAACTCTAAAAGAGTTATTTTATGAATAATTTGATATCTTTTATATATGTGTGTGAAAATTAAAAAGTGTAAGGTTTAAATATAATTTTGATTTCTCTATTTTGTTCAATTTACAATAATGATCTTTTCATATTAAAATAAAAATATTTGATCTCCTATTTTAAAAAAACTAAAATTTTAATTTAATCTTCATTTATTTTGGTATAATTGAATTATAAACTTAATATATTTATTTAAAGTACTATAAAAAAAAGTATTTAATTAATTAAAATATAAA